>JAKOGI010003507.1:0-51549 GCA_029747015.1 Carnegiea gigantea | reverse complement strand
ATATATATATATATATATATATGTATATATATATATATATATATGTATAACGTTAGCCTACGACATGTCAGTGCCTAAATCAAATATATATATGGCCTTTTAATCATGTGACCATCCTTTTTGTTTCTCATTTTCAACATAAGAAACTTACTTTGCTTGAGATAGGAAGTCAAATGGATCATCACTTCAATATCGTCTTGTATGAATTAGCTTTGAGAAGTTGTCCGAAGCATGGCCATTTAAAAATTTTCAACCCCCTATCTATCTCTAGCCAATCACAATGAAAGATTGCAACTTTATATGCCTGATAATAATCTAATTTATGGATGATCGTAATTTTTCCATAGTAAGCTTTTCCATCTGCTTCTACTATAACTCTTGAATTTTGTGTCTTCTAGTAATGCTCTTAATAAACTATCTTGAGTTTGTAGCCACTAACTAGAAAGCATTCAGGCTTTTAGCTATAGGGTTTAAACAACCAGCTAAAGCTTTTCTTAACTATCCTTCTGGCATGCTCACAATGTGCTCCAGTTATAATGCAAAAAGTTTAGTTACATGCAAGTAGTTACTTGAGTGCGCCATCCAAATTCATGATCTACATTATTGAAGAGAGAAGCATAACCTGATTTCACAGCCATTCATTTTATTCATTAATTATCCAATCACTTCAAAGGGTTTCATTCACAATTATTGAACAACCCTGATTGAAGGCTTCCTTTTCATTTAAGAATTCCCTAACATAATTAGTAAAAGTGGTTTCCTATTTAGTTATACACTGAAACTTAAAACACAGTTGATGGAGCATTATAGTGCATATATAATACTTACTTAATAAGCTCTTTCATATCATCTGAATGAAGCAATGCATAGCCATGTGCCTGCCTTATGCTCTTATCATCAAGACAACAAGTCCTCTCCATCCCAACCACTCGACCACCTCAGTTAAACAAGTAGGAACTAATATTAGCATTATAATCGTCATTACTCTTGCTAATACTGAATATGGTCTCAACCCCTTCCAGGAACGTTGAACAAAAGGCAATAGTCTCCTCAAGAATATAACCTTCAGCTATGGATCCATCATCCTTCAAGATGGGCTTTATTATTGACATGAGATTTCAAATGGGCCAAGTATCTTTTTTAAGAAGTGCTAGTAATCAATAAAATAAAATATTAAATAAAAGAGAGAAGGAAATAAGTACTTAAAATTATCATCTTTCACTAGGGTGCATCCATCTATAAAGAATGGGAACTCCAAGTTTGACTTCATCTACCAAATGAATTATGAGATGGACCATGATCGTGAAAAAAGTTGGAGGAAAGTCTTTTTTCGTCTCACATAGATAAGAATAAGCCCTGATTAAATTGCTCCAGTTCATCCATGTATGTACTCAAGAACTGAACACATATGAGAAAGTAGATCAATCACTTGCATGGCGTATAATGCTCGTAAAGCTACAGGAAGGACATCTTTTATTAAAACATGATTATCATGACTCTTATGATTTAAAAGTCTTTGTTATTTCGTATTGACACATGTAGAGAAGTTAGACCCATGTTCATCCAAAAATCTAAGCTTCTATACAACTTTTAAGAATCTTTCTTTCTCATCCAAAGACTTGAAATATGGAGTCGGAGGCATAATTGGATCTCCACCAAGAAGAGGTTGAAGCCAAATGATGATTTAGCCCTATTTCTTCAAGAGCTTTCTTGTATTCACATCATATCCAGTTTTCTTATCCATATTTGAAAGGGTTCCTAATAAACTATCATGCACATTCTTCTCAATAAGCATGACATCTAAATTATGTCTCGATTTATTATCCTTCAGGTATGGTAATCCAAAAAATATGCTTCTTTTAGTTTCAAAAGGATTTAATACTTTTTCTCCCCTTTCAATCTTTTTTCGTTTCATAAACCTTCACTTAGATTAATGAATCTGAGTTCTTTTTATGTTTTCTTTGATTTTTTAGATTTAAGTTGTTGAGTTGAGGAATTAAAGATAGTCTAAGTCTCCTCCTTATTCGATACTTTCGAGTGTAAAATAAATGCAGCAAGTATACAATCATCGTCATAGTACATGAGGATTGTATCTACAGAGATAATGGAAGAGATTAAGGCCACTTAGCATGAAATTAAACTAAAATAACAACATTCTAAGCTAATTTAAACAATATGCAAATAAAACTATAGATTATAAATGAGTCTAATTCTAAAAATTCCCTACCACCGCCTCCTATAAATCCAATAATATCAACTCCAATCAAATGAGAATCATTCCAGCACTTAACACAACCAAAATGAGAGTTACAAAATAGAAAATGAACAAACAGAAACAAACATAGAAAACAGAACTTGGAGAAGACAGGCATGGCAAGGGTGAGGGAATTCGAGTCAAGGCACATCAAAGCATACAGAGCAAAACTGAACTTAACTCATTCAAAACCTAGGGATTAAAAATCAGAATAGCCATGATTACCTCCATTTTTGGAAGTTCCAAACACATCAAACAAAGTCGGACATTTAGTAGAACAAGGAAAGGAGATTTCAGATGTTTCAGCAACATTCAATTAAAAGCACCATGAGACAAGAATAATAGAAACCAAACCCAGATTTTATGAAGGAGATGGAGCTGAGCTCCATTAATGGCGATGAGCACTACTCAGCCGAGAACAGCCCAGAACCAGTCATGCCAACTTCATTCCAATTGCAAGTCAGAAATCATGATTAACTACTCCAAATCAACTACTCAGCTTCGAATATACAAAATGCAAGTTGGAGATCAAAATTTAACAACTAAAGTCAAAACAAATGACTCAAATCGAACTCTAAATCACTAAAATTGAACTCAAAATAAATCCCTAAATTCTCTAAAACTGGAATTAAGGTTGCCCTAAAATTAAACCCTAAAAACGTGAACTAAAACCTAGAATACCTCCCTCGTTCACCGCTGCCTCCGATTTATACTCAGCTCATTCAATCTCGCCCCTTCATTCAGAGATGTCGTGGGCAGTCAAGATGATAATGTGTTGGCTGTCGTCGTGGCAGTGCGTGGAGGGTTAATGGTGGGTGAGCTTAGAGGAGATGGTGGTGCTGGTGTTGAGTGGTTCACCGGATCGAGAGAGAAAGATGGAGATGATGAAGATGCTAAGATGGGGATGAGGAAATGTCAAGGTCTCGGGGTTCCTAAAGCCCGAGAGGAGAGATAGAATTAAGGGGTGGGGGTGGCACGTGAATCGGGCATGGGCTGGCTAGATTTATTTAGGTTTTTTGTTTAATTTTTTCTGCCCTGCTTCTTCTAGTTTTTGCGTCACGACAGAGTGGGCCAATTTCTTCATTTTTTTTCCATGCTTTTTCCCAATTTATTCAACACCTACAATTATTTTGAGTATAAATCGGGTATAAAGGTATTGTAAAAATATCGTATTTTGTGCAAAAACACTCCTTCTTCCTTAAACTCTTTCAAGGTAAAGTTTTGATCTTTAACCCTTAATATTTAAAGCTTAGATTGGATTAAGGGATTGGTATTTGTGGTTCAAATGAAGGGTACATCGTATAATTACATTATGAAAGTTTTGGGCAATGGGTGATAGTGTTTGAGATAAAAACTTAGGGGATTATCGCTCCTGCTACAGTCAGAACATAGCACAACTTTGAAAAATTACATATTAATGGTAGCTTGTTTAAAAATAATAAACTTTATAGGGTTCATATATCTAGGAGTTTTCTATATTTGAAATTTTGAATCGGATCAATTAGAGTTAAGATCAGAAATCTATGATAGAAATGCGAAGACTGTGTAAATTTGGGCTGGATTGGGATAGTTTGAGAACTTGGCTGAATTTGAACTTGTTAAGACCAAAATATGCTAATTTCTTTTAAATCAAAATAGTCGAATTGACCTTTCCATAATGGGCTTAACCTCCAAAATCTGATATCTAAAATGTGAATTATGGCCTCTGAAAGTTAGACCAAAATTATGTCCCTAATCTGGACAGTCCATATGAGGGTTTAATTAGAGAGATTGAATTCCAAAAATTCTTTAGGATGTCAAATTGGCTAATTGGGCATAGAAATATTTTTAAGTGATTTATAGGTACAGTTCATTAAGTTCAATTTTGCGCTAAGGGTAAAGGCTTACGAAACCGCTTTTGGAAATTGAATATGCCTAAGTTAGAAACTTGAGCTCAATCTTAGGCATCGCTTTTGGTCATGTAGCAATTATGCCCTAACTCTCCTAAATGTCCCTTTAAAAATGTGCTTTATATGAGTTATCTTTTACATTGGTTTGAATTGATGTTCAGGGAACCTTCTTAAATAAATCGACATCTGGTGAGACTTTAATGTTATTATTGAAGCTTGGCATGAATTTTTGACATGTTTGAGTGTGCCTTTAAATGGTTTTGTACCTCTATTGGGTCTGGATGGCTATTTGAAAGTTTGGACACATGATCTACTTTTAAATGTGATAACTAAGTGAATGAATTAGGCGAGACGAGGGTGGTTTGCTCCCAATCATAAGAAGGCCTTATAGCGTTTCCCAGTTATTGCATGCATGGTTAGCGATTGTGTATCATCTGGTTGATGGACGTAGGTTAGGTTATCAATAACCGTCTAATTAACAGTAGACTATGAACTGGATAAGCGGCTGCACTTAAACCAGATGCAAGCCATGAGACCTCATGGTGTTGCTTGCCTTTGTATTGCAAATTGAGCTGAAAAAGACTTAAACAAAAGTAGAGGTTTAGTTCAGATTGATTGGCCACCATTTATGAATCATTTGGGTTGTCTTTCCTACATCCCCCAACACTGCTTGAAATGAATTTAAGTATTATTTTAACTATTAAGGGTGGTTGTTACTAAACTTCATCTCAATCTTTTAAATGCTTTGTTTTTCAGATGATGATTATGAGCGTGGGGATAGGATGCCAGTTTAGAGCAAAGTCGTTAACTCGTAGGACTTAGAAATAATTGTCTCGAATAAATTCCCTAGATTGAATACTTGATTTAAACTTGTTGTGCTCAACTTTGAATCACTTAGTTTGACTTAGAATTAAATTCTCAATAATGGATTTTCTGTGATACTTAGCCTTGTGTTTCCTAACAGGAAATACAGCAGTAATGCCCCATTAGATTGTTCATTGCCAGTTAGGGATAAATATTAGTAATTACTTGAGACTAGAAATTTTGGGGTGCTACACTGAGCCTCATTTATCATCATCCTCGTTACCTTTAGCATCAATGGCATCATCGTCAATGTCTCCATACTTACATAAGCTAAGTTAAGGTGTCCGCTTTCATGGAGAATGGGCATGAGAGGAAAAAGATTCCCTAATCCCAAACCACTAGCTAAGGTAGTGACAATGCCGCCTGTACCAATGACACCTGCATTACTCTTAGCTTGCCTCAAGGTGAGAGACGGTATGAAAACCAGTGTTGATGCAAACCTCATTCAATGCTGCCCATAGGATAAGCAACTCCCCTCATTGTGGCACTCCCTGGCTATCAGGCTAAGCGAAGACAATTTTCACCGTGTGGCATTAGAGGCATCTAAGGATAGGATTGCAAATGTAGGCGGCCTTCATAGAGTGAGAGACATAAAGAGGCATATTAGAAGTAATTGTTTTCCAAGAGTTACTCCTTCTATAGTTCTTCTGAAGAAATATAGCTACCCCACCAACGGGAACTTGAAGGAATTCACTAATACGGGCCAATTTCATTTCATGTGCTATGTCACCCAATTTAAAGCGAACGTGTTCCACTATTGTAACTTCTCTGCTCATCCATCACAAAGGAACTAAAGAATTTTCAAACAAATTGCTCATAAATAGGGAACTATAAATTCACAAAATTGTGTCAATCCAACACATCAAAAAGAGCTTACATATCATCCTACAGATGCAAAGATTTCAACAAACGGACATCAACATAATTTGGCTTAAAAATTTTTCACAAAAAGCTACCCAAAAAAAAAGTCCATGTAACGATGGAATCAGTGATGGAAAAGGGCAGAATCACGATTGAATTTTGATTTCAGCGATGGAATTGACGATGGAAAATGGTTGTCGGTTTTTCACTCGTGACTGAGTGCCTGGTGATGGAATTATGAAATTCCGTCACCTCTAGCGACGGACATAGCGACGGACATAGCGACAAAGTGATTTTTGGCGTGGGATAAAAAGGCAGGGAAGTCAACGATGGAATGCAAATCCGCCACCACTAACAACGAAAATAGCGACGGAAATGTGACGGAATAATGGCAATGAATTTTCAATTCCGTCGCTGACTTCTGTTTTAAAAAAACAAGAAAACCCTTTTTTTCGTCACCAATCCGTCACTGTGTTTGTAATTTTTTTAAATAAAAACACTTATTTTTGATTGTATCCCTGCAAGAAATTTACAAAGAGTATTCACTTCATGAACATCCAATAGCTTCGAGTATGATTTCATTCAAAGCATTCCCAACAATTTTCAAACCATAAACAGGTGGAATATCACATATAAAGCAAAATAGTTTCTAATTATACTTAGCAAGAAATCCAACACTTGAAACCAATTATTTTTAATTCACAAGTAACAAGTCCCAAACAAAAGATAGTATATCACAAACCACAAATTCCAAACAAACAACAAGTTGCTAGTTAATCCAAGTGAAATTAAGTTATAAGAAGAGGGAGAAGCAAGCACCAAGAGGAAGGGAATGAAATAAGCACCAAGAAGAAGGAGAAGCAAGCACTAAGTCGTGTACTCCATAAAGAACCAAGGAGGAGAACCATCAACTGGGGAAAAATTGTAACCTACTCAATCACCAAGGTGAGGATCATCATTTTCTTGATCCTTATCCTCATCCTCATTATGTTGTGGATGATGAGCCAAGAGTGGTTGAGATCCCGAGTCAGAAGCTTGTTGCATTTGAAAAAAGCTTACAATCGCTGATCGATGCTCATTATTTGCTGGCTCAGTTGCTGCCTGCTTTGGGTGAGCATTTTGTTGGATTCCTCCAGTTGCTTATATTTCTCCATAAACAACCGGTAACTTTCAACTTGTGAAGTTAGCTCACCCCCTAAGTTGATTACTACACCCCTTAAATCATTCAACTCTTGTTGCGATGACATAGAACTATACCTGCTGATGGCCATTTATCTGAAGTATGCATTAGTATATTAATTAAATAAACTTATCGTATAACCATGTTCATTAAAACTTTAATATTAAAACTGTACTGACTTCTTGAGTGGGACTGAAGTGACAAGATTCCCTAATGTTGACAGCCTTATTGCCAATGCTATAAATACGATCTTTTTTGTTCTTGTACGTCTTCACCCACAACTCATTTGGGTTTGGAATTATTTGGGATGGATCTTGAGAAGTGACATCCCGATCCCTTGAGAGTTGATTGCATTTTGAAACTTGCGTTTAAAGGATTCCTACAATATCACAACATATGCAAAAAATCATATATGTTACAGTTAATAAAATTAAAATATATGAGTCCAGTTTGAACTACTAATAAAGATTGAGAATTGAGAATAACTTACATATATTTGTTGTGATTTCTTGTTAACCCAAGGGCTATCTTCTTTGCTGTGGAGTTTATAAGTGTGGCTGAATAATTCAACAATTGTGGGATCCATCCCAAGTTGTTCCCTCTATGTGCCAAACAAAATTATATGAAATACAAGCCAAACCACATTCAAAGTGGCATAGAGTATTAAAATTAAAGAAATACATAGCAAAGTTTGTTAGCAGATGTCTTCTATACTCATGCATAAGGATCGAGCCACAGGTATACAGACATGGGCCACCACTTTTAGGAGTACCTAGTTAATTCTTTTGGGTTGTTTTACGTAATTTCTTGTAAGCTTCATTTGTCCAATATTATTGGAGTCCCTCCCATTGAGCATCACCGAGCTAAATAGGCTTCTTGTTGTGCTTCTTTGCTTTACCAAGGAAGTCTCTCAAGCATGCATTGCCTCTGTTTTCAAAATTTTTTTCTTGTACGGTCCTTATAGATCAGATCCCAAGTAAACCACTTCTGCAATCACAAAGACAAAAACACTTCAAATAATACAATAGTAATTTATCATGGTCACATAAAGTGTTAATATGTAGTGACTTTAGTTACCTTGAACTCTCCAAATTATAAATCCTATACAGGTTTGGGCACTTTACCCTAAGTAGGCCAAGCTTCGCCATATTTGCTTTGAAATATGAGAGAAATCTTATTAATAGCACCTTTATTTGGGAGAAACCTAATTGACAAAACACACCAAATTGATTAGTTGTTGAGTAAAATACTTGAACTTCAAATTGATTAGTTGTTAAGTAAAATACTTGAGCTTCCCATTACCATCTAGCTCAATATAAGTCTTTGTTCAAGTGCTTCCATGACTAGATTGTGCTTCACTTTCTCCAGTTGCAATATTTTCTTGGGATTGGTTTGAGCTAGGGTTAATGGGCTGGGGAATAGGGTGAACAACGTTGAGAAAATAGAGGTTTGCAGGAATATTATAGACAAATTAATTATACATGATTTTCTGGTTGGGAATATATGGGGTCTGATGATGAAAAGCCCCAAATGGGAAAGGGATTGGTCCTGAATACCTAATATGTAAGCAGCCATTGTTGCTTCTGGCTGAATTATAGTCTGAGGTACCTGGAGGGAAGGTTGATCAACATCCATTACAGTTGGATTTACGCGAAGCTCCTATGCCCTCGTCCTCTACCTCAGTAGAGGACTTATCTCGACAAGAAGTAGGGCCTATACCTTAAATAGTTGACAACAAATGTAAGTACAAATACATAACAATTGCACATACAACCGTTTACTCAGACAACAAAATAGGTAGGTAACAAATATTTTCAAAATTCATTCATACAATAAAAGTAAAGTCATAACCAATAATTTTCCAAGTAAGTACTGAAACACATAATAATTCATAAGCACTCAATCAACTGCATCATCATCATCGTCAACATCATTATCATCATCATCGTCGTCATATAAATCTAGATTTTCCTCTCCTTCATCTATATCATGACTGTCATCTCACTCAACCTCTTCATCACCCTCATTATCCTCTTCCTTATCTATGCCTTTATTAACCTGAATAAATGAAAAACCCATTTCATCAGTAACCTTTTTCGGTGGTGCACTTTCATCCACTAATAATGTTGGGATAACATCATGCACAAGTTTAACGAGTGTCGTCATGCCCGTTTATTGGTAAGCAGTAGGTAAAGTGTATTGCTTATCCACTCTCGCCCTTGGTTTGGTTCGTATAACAACAAGTAAATTGGCCCTATCCCTGGAGCAATCTGGATGTGGCATAAAGTATAATTATGATACGGTGTTTGGGAAGATGAATGGATCGTACTTTCGGTACCTTCGTGTACGATGTACCTCAATAAGTACGCCATAATAATCATTTTCAATATCGTCTTTTCCCGCACCACATACACCAACACCACAATTATATGTTTTCTTCCCGACACTGCGAGCTTGTGTATGGAATTTGAATCCATTAACTCTATATGCCGTCCACGTCGATACATACTGATTTGGCTTCACAGCCAATTGTGCCAAGTACCAATATTTGTGGTTGTCTAATAGTTGAATGTAATGCAACTAAGATAACATGAGATGTGGTTTTAGTTAATACAATGTACCAAACTGTTATGTGAAAATTATCAAGGAATAACTTAGATTACTTACAATTTGACTAAACCAATTTGCAAAATGAGTTTCGATGATGGTGTCAACATCAGCATCGCTGACATTGGGATGTGCAGTTCTGACTTGTTCTGTGAAAATTCTATCACATTTTATGAAGGTGGTAAATAAACTACTGTTCTAAATGATAAACTCTATAGAAACTTAAGGTAGCACTCATCCAATATAAGGTTTAACTTCATCACAATTTAACAACACGTGAAGATGGGCAGTGATATATTCAGCAAATGTGAAATACCTTGATCTTTCCATACTAATAGCAGTCCCTTGCGGTTCAAACACAGATAGAGTTAGAAAATGATTATTATGTTCATCGCCGTCCTAATTTCTCTGACATCTGGTGCGCATAGAGGGTACATTAGAGCCGAAGTAATATGAGGCTAAGAATGTCCTTTCAGCTTCTAGGTAAACTTATGTGATTGAACCTTCAGGGCACGCTTGTTGTTTTATCTGTTTCTTCAATTGGCCAAAGTATCTCACAAATTTACAATTCCCATCACTTGTAAGTGATTACATAGATAAGAATTGAGATAAGGTTTCATCAAATACAGCCTATTTTACCTCTCAAATGAATATATCCATCGATATTATACAGGACCACCAAGTTGTGCCTCTTCTACCAAATGCACTGGCAAGTACTCCATTTCATTGAAGAAGCCAGGAGGAAAAATCATCTCCAACTTACAGAGAGTGATGGCAATGTTCCGATGCATTTCCTCAAGCATATTCTCTCGTAGTGTTGTTGAGCACAGGTTTTTGAAGAACTAACTTATCTCAATGAGAGGTTTCAACACATCATCTGGGAGCTCACCAAATGCAATGGTAAAAGAGTCTCCATGAGCACATGACAATCATGACTTTTCATGTTGTTGAACTTTGCATCATTATGGTCTATGATATTCCTTAAATTAGAGCAATATCCATCAGGCACTTGAAACTCCTTTACCCATTCACACAACTCTCTTCGTCTATCCATAGGAGGAACGAACTTTGCTTTTGGTTTAACCGTCTTGCCACTAGGGCCTGGCTGTAAATGTAATTCTTCTCTATTACATATCCTGGCTGTAAATGTAATTCTTCTCTATTACATTTATCTGTAACATTCATTCTTGATTTGGCATTGTCCTTTGTTTTTCTATAAACATCTATAATAGTGTTAATCATGTTTTTGAAGAAGTTCTTCTCTATGTGCATCACATCCTAATTACGGCGGAGCAATTGGTATTGCTAATAAGGCAACTCCCAGAATATACTCTTCTTCATCCAGTTGTGCTCATTTTCCTTAAATCATGGTATAACAAAGTCACCGTTTCTAGTTACCATTGAGTAATATGCCACCTTGACATAAAGTTCTTCTCCAAGTATGCGGCGAGGAGAACCCCCTGTAACATTTTTGCCTTTTCTAAATGCTGTTCTATTTCTTCTAAACGTATGATTCCTTAGCAGAAAACACCAATGACAATCAAACCATGAGAATTTACCTTAATTCTTTAGTCTCAAGGCCTTTTGTTGTTTCATACATATAGGACATGCCAATTGCCCATTAGTACTCCATCCAGATAACATTCTATATGCGGGAAAATCATTGATGGTCCACATAAGTGCGGCCTTCATATGAAATGGCTACTCCGTAGAAATGTTATATGTTTCAATTCCGACATCCCACAACTCTTTCAACTCATCAATAAGAGGTTGTAAATACACATCTATTTTGTTCATGGGATTTTTAGGATCAGGGATTACACAAGTGAGAAATATAAATGGTGTGGTCATACACATTTCATGGGAAAGGTTATAAGGTGTAACTACCACCAGTTAAATGGTGTAAGATCTTGAAGACAAAGTGTAAGGATTAAATCTATCGGCACATAAGCCAAGCCTCACATTTCAAGGCTCTGCCGCAGAATCAAGTTACTTGTTATCGAATTGTTTCCATGCTTCCCAATCTGATGGATGATATAAAACACCATCCTCACACCGATATTCATAATGCCATCTCATGTGCTCTACAGTACTTCTTGATGCATAGAACCTCTAAAGTCAAGGTTTTAACGATAAGTAATGCATCCTTGAGTATGAAAATGAATTCTGATTCCTTTGTTGTGACATGTACCTCTTCCAACTTGAATGCCCACAAAACTTACAGGCATCCATGTTTGCATCCTCCTTAAAAAATAACATGCAACCTTTACAGCAACAGTCAATGTGTACCACATCCTTGCTGAGATCTTCAACAACCTTCTTCGTTTGCCCATAGTTGTTTGGCACGCAGTTGTCAGGTAGACACATCTCTTTCATGAATGGAATAATGTCATGGAAACAGTTTTATGGCATGTTATAATCATATTTGATATTCAACAATCTCATAGCAGTAGAGAGCTCATTGTGGGTGGCACAACTATCGTATAAGGGTTGTTGAGCAGCTTGAACCATATTATAAAATGGTTCTCAATAAGTGCTTAACTTTGCCTCCCTTACATTTTGATTTGCCATTATAGCATCACCAACCATGTACTCCGTACGATCTATGTAGGATTCATTGTAGCCAGTATTAATATGACTTGAACCTGCAACTTCGTGAATTTCACTATTTGAATACCCAAAATCATATTGTTGAGGCTTTACTTCTCCATGACTTATCCAAAACCAATACCCTTTCACAAAACCCTTATACATAAGGTGCATCTTGACCTCATCGGGTATTAAGTACACCCTATTTCTGCATTTAGCACGGGGACATCTATACTTTCCCTCATTCAGAAACTGCACCTGCCTATGTGCAAATTCATCAAAATTGATTTAGTCTATTTAGAAATTCTTGCATATAACCACGATGATCAGGCAATAATCTATTATACATCCACCTAGATGTGGAGGCCTATTCATATTCTGCTTGAACAACAATAATTACATAAGTTATTGGATAAGAATTAATTTTAATTGAAATAATAATAATTATATAAATTACTCAATTATATATTATATATATTTACTTATAAACTTCTACAAATATACTTATATTCTTACGAATTTTAAGAAACTAATAATTCATCCAAACTTGAGCATTTTATTCCACCAATATATCAACTTTTAAATTAAAATTACCAAACCTAAACCTAAATTACATTGGGTAAAATCTTGAAACAAATTAAAGTAATAACTTCACACAAATATCACATTTCAACAAAAGTATGAACTAAAGCATTTCATTCCATCAACCAATCAAATTTCAACTTCACATTACCAAACCTAAACCTAAATTACATTAGGCGAATTCTTAAAATAAATTAGAGCAATAACTTCATACAAACATCACATTTCAATAAAATTATGAACTAAAGTATTTCACTCCACCAACATATCAAATTTTAACTTCAAATTACCAAACCTAAGCCCTAAATTGCATTGAACAAAATCTTGAAACAAATTAGAGTAATAACTTCACAGAAATACCATATTTCATCAGAGATATGAACTAACTATGAAATTATAACAGTATAATACAAAAATTTGCAGAAATTAAAACTAGTTTAGTTGAGAAATTTACCTAAAAATTTGTCAAACCAACCGGTGAAGGGCGGCGGCCGGGGGCGGGCCAAGGTGGTGACGGTAGGGGAGGGGGCCGATGGCTGATCGGCAGCGGTCGCGGTGGTGGGCGGCGGTCGCGGTGACTCTCTCTCTCTCTCTCTCTCTCTTTGGTATGTTTTGGGGGCCAAATGTGGTGAAGAACCAAATCTGGTTCATTTAAGTGAGGGGGCGACGGACTGGGTGACGGAAATTCCGTGGCCATGCAACAGTTTTTTTTTTAAAAAAATCCATATGGCGACGGATATTCCATCGCCACCTGAAATTTTTTTACTGGTGACGGAATTTTAATCGCCAGTTTGAAATAAATTCACTTTTTTATCCAATTGGCAGCGGATATTCCGTCACCAGTACTGAAAACTAGCGACGGATTTACCTGTCCATCGCCAATTTCACTGCTGGTTCTAACTTTTTTCTAATATAATTTTTCTATCGCCATTTTCATCGCTAATTCCGTTGTCAGTTCAGTCTGTCGCTGAATTCTGTCGTTATTGTGTGCTTTTTTAGTAGTGAAATGATAGCATCATAACATTGACAATGATCCTCATTAGGAAATATATTGCTTACTGATAGCAGGAGAAAGTCAAGATTGAGCACGATTACCTCGAGCTGGAGATAGTGGCTGCCTTGTGGTGGTGGTGGTGGCCTTCGAGGGTTTCTTGGGAGCAGAAGAGGATGAAGAAGCTTTCTTCTTGGGAGCCATGACAATGTCAGGAGCTTCAACTCAATTCAACCCAAAAACCTTAAGCCCACAGAGTGAACACCCAATGCACCAACACACCAAACTTGCAATTTAACTTAATGATGCACCAAATTGACCCAAAAGGAGGCACCAAAGGTGGTGGTGGTACCGGATTAGTCACTGGAAAAGTAAGATGTGAAATTAAAGGGGAGTCGAGTTTAGATGGAGGTGCAGAAATTCAAATCTAAATCCGATACCCCTAAAAGTCCTGTCACTAGATGGGGCGTAGAGGATCTGATATAGCATTGTTACCCTTAAATTGCAAAATTATAGAGAGATTAATTTCGATTGACCTTAGATTTAAAAACCATAAACTACCTACTGCTCTACAGAAATAGAGTATAAGAAGTTTAGAGAGACATTTTTCTTTAGTATGTATAATCCAAGATGATGAAAAAAATACTCCAAAGATGCTTTTTTCAACTATCCAGATTTTGGACAAACAGTGGAGAAATTGAGGGAGAAAAAGAAGGAATAAAAATAGAAGACGGCGCTTCTGGCGAGAAAGGGTTGGGTTTCGGTGGCAGAGGGGGCAGTACTAGTAGCGAGGGGCTGAATTGATGCTGGAGTTGGAGGATGGTCCAAAGGTTAGGTGGCTTGGGCTTAAGAGGGGAAGAAATTGGTGGTGAAGGGGTGGGATGTGGTTGTTCGGACAGTGGTGAGTCGGTGGTACAAGTGGCACGGAGCATTTTTGTGGCTGGATGGTGAGACTCAACAGTAGTAGGGTGGTGCTCCAAGTGTGAGAGGTTAAGGAGGGGGCAAGTGAAAGTGACATCAAAAAGTAGGACTGGTCGAGTTTCAAAACTCAATGCATGGTCGTGTAAAAACTGCACAGACAACTGTGCATCTGGAATTTGAAGGGCACGATCATGCAAAAATGCATGGCTAGATGCATTCCTACAACGAGTTTCCATCTTACATGCACGACTGTGTGGATTATGCATGTTTGCTAGATTTATCTTTATATTTCATTTTGTTTTCTTTTTATTCTTTTTTTCCAAACAAGAAAGCTTGGGTTGTCTCCCAAGAAGTGTTTGTTAAGATCCCGAGCTCGCGCCTTATCTTCAACTAAGCAGTAGGCGCATTGGAAAATGTAGTGGTGACCTTCTCTTCAATCAACTCTCCAGCAATGTCATATTTCAAATGTTGACCATTCACCTTGAAACATCGGTGGACTCACTCCGCACTTCAAAGCCCCATATAGAAACACCTTGATTATTTTGAATGGGCTCGACCATTTTGAGCGAAGTTTACTAAAAAATAGGTTTAATCTCAAACTGAACAAGAGACAACTTATCTTCCCAGAATTCTTTCTATGGAAGAACTTATCATGCCATTTCTTCATTCATTGTGTGTAGCTCTAGGCATGCTCATAAGCATCCATGTGTATTTCCTGAAGCTCATTGAGTTGGAGAACCCTCTTCTCACCCACAGCTTTGGGATTGAAGTTCAAATGTCTGATGGCTCAACAAGGCCTTGTGCTCTAACTCCACGGGAATGTAACACGGCTTAACTTAAAATGGAGTAATTCTAGTTGGTGTCTTGAAAGCCTATTGATGAGCCCATAAGCCACCATCCAGCTTCTTAGCTCAATCCTTCATTGATCTTGCAACTATCTTTTCTAGAATTTACTTGAACTCACAGTTGGAAATATTGATTTGGCTACTAGATTAAGGATGGTAGTCCAAACTAGCCTTGTGATATACCCCATATTGTGTAAACAGTGCCTCAAACTTCTTTTTAATAAAGTGAGTTCCCCCATCCCTAATCAACACACGGGCACTCCATGTCTAGAAAAGCTCACATTTTTTAAGAACTGCACCACTACTCTAGCATCATTAGTTGCACTGGCAAGTGCCTCCACCCACTTAGAAACGTAGTTGATGGCCACAAAGATGTATTTTGTTGCCACAAGAAGGGGGAAACGGCCCTATGAAGTCAATACCCCAAATGTCAAAAACCTCCACTTCAAGAATATAATTAAGGGGCATTTCACTCTTTCTTGAGATGTTTCCTGTCCATTGGCTTCTATCACATGCTTGAACATATTTGTCGACGTCTTTGAACAATGTGAGTCAAAAGAATCTTCGCTAGGAATGCTTGAGTTCCTTTATAAAAAAAGCAGAGCTGATACGATAATAGTCCAATCATACTCCGCAAGAAACCAATCTATAAGTTTTCAAATATATGATTAACCAAACGAAGGCAATGATCTAAACTCACACTAAATGTGAGAACAACATAACTCACACTAGAAGTGCGAACAACCTAACTCACACTGATAGTGAGAAATTGTCACAAAATGGAAAGAAACTTTATTGAAAATAAACAAAAATACTAGCAAATACCTTATAATTGAATAGATTTCGAGAAGAACAAAAATTGGGACTTACCACCAGCAACTATGTCTGATGGTGGCGCCTTATTACACTAGATGGAGGTTAGAATTGGTCATGAGGAAGTTCGAATTTTTTGAGAATGGAGTAGAAGAATTTACCCATTGTATATAACTCTTGTTAGAATTATAAATCCCAAATAACTTTTAAATACGTTGACAAACTTTTTTTTTTTTGGGGAAAGATTGAGTTTGCTTTACCGCAACGCCCAAGGGGCTTCCATGATGTGACAAAACCTTCATTAGAGTCTACATCAATAGTCTCGTATGGTAAAACATGTAGAGGCTAATATCCACAATACCAAGGCAAAAGAGAACTAGTAAGAGCTAGTAATGAAAGCAACAAGATACCAATATAAATTCAAGCAACAAAAGTACAGATACCTGCTAAAAGCCTAAAACCATACAACAATAAATCAAAAGGCCACTAGCTACCTCTTTTTTATTTTATTTTTTTTAATGTAAAAAGGGGAAGGTCATATTAAATTCGCTTCAATGTAAGAGTACATCTCCTCCGATGTCCACTCAATCACTTGATTTGGGACATCGCGAGTCCACACTCTCTCCTCATAGCACCATGATTGCGAATGGGCAAGCTCATGAGCTATTTTACTCCCTCCACTTTTAATAAACAAAAAAGAAACAAACGAGAGAGATTAACTTCAGAAAGGATATCGTTTATCATGGTTTCTCTTAACAGAGCTTTATCTTCTTTTAATTAGACCTTTATATTTACTATACGAGTTTTCTGTCTACACTCCTTTCTTTTGCAAAATGATATCCTATAATAACTATATATATAGAGAGAGAGGTAAATCCCTCAATATATACATATATATATATATATATATATATATATATATATATATATATATATATATATATATATATATATATATATATATATATATATATATATATATATATATATATATATATATATATATATATATAGATATATATATATATATATACTATATATATATATACTATATATATATATATATATATATATATATATATATATATTATATATATAATATAGATACACACATATATATACACACACACACACACACACATATACATATAGATATATATATATATATATATATATATCTATATATATAATATATATATATATTATATATACATATATATACATATATATATATATATATATATATATATATATATATATATATATATATATATATATACATATATATATATTATACTATATATATATATATATATATATATATATATAAATTTTCATGAAATGTTATAGTCTGTCCTTAAAAAAATACATGTTTATTAGATTTTTTTTTTCTTGAGATGTCTATGTACGTGATTTCTAAATTATTTGGAAACACTAAAATGTACCAACAACTTTTATACTTTAGAATTCTCTGTACTGTGTTACACTCAAATGATTGAGCTTTAATTCGAAAGAGAAATTCGGAGGAGAACATGCAGTGAAAATTTCAAAGTTACTCACTAAACAATGATCTATTATTTGTGAAAAAGTGACTTATTATTCACTAAAAATAACTTTTATGCCCTGAAGTTACTTTTCTTTTTTTGAAAAAAATGTATTCAATTAGTTCACCTATTTGCCTTTATCAAATTTTCTCCACCAAAAAATTATTTACTAAGAATTGCCTCCGCACACACTTAGTGCAATTCTACCATACACTAAGCACTATTATATTTTATACTAAAGTAGTATAAAAATAAATATGAATGTGTACTTTTAATATACTTGTTGTACATAAAACATATTCTATTGTGCACTAAAGCATATTGATAGTATTTTGATCCTCCTCCATAACGATGAACTTCTACCCTCTCCACCATGGCACCATGACTGCTGCCATAGCCGAACCTCAACTTCTCCCCCTCCATCTCCATGTTTTGACTAGATAAAATACTTTTTTTCCATTAAAAATTAACGTATTTCTTTTCAGTAAAGAAAAAAAGTGTTCTATCCTTGGCAAAAAGAGGTTAACGTATTGTTCATTAAAAGTACTTGACAATATGAATTTTGCAAATATAAAAATTCAGAATACTATGAGTTGAAATTGCCTTAAAATTGATGATTCAAAATAAGTTAAAAAAAACTATCAATAAAAAAATTTTATATTGTTCACTGAAAGAATTATTTTTAAACATAAAGAAAACAGAAAAAGGGTGATAAAAAGGAGAAGAAAGTAAACTACGAAGCCAAAAAAAATAATAAGAGAATTAAGTTTTAAAAAGCTAAATAAATAAAACAGAAGTGAGAAAACTTAAGGAAAAAAACACAAGAAATTGTTAAAGAGAGAACTCCCCTAGCCACGTGATGAAAATCCAATAGTGGTGGATCTAGACATATAGTACAGAGTGTCCGTATATAGTAATCTAATCCTCTTCAAAATATAGCTCATCAGAATTTTTTTAAGTTACGAGTCTCTAGGGACATCCCAATCATACACATAGAGACCCGCCTATAAAACCCAATACCTCTACCATTTCACTACCTTGCGTTTTATGTTAGGAGCTACGGTACCCAGAATCAAAACTGGAGCCGAAACCTGAGTTTGGTTCCGAAATATTAGGATCAGTTTTGATCCTCTTTTTTTAAATGAGTACCTAAATCCGCTCACTCCTAACCTGTCCAACTGGAGACCGAGTTTAAGTTAGAAATGAACGTGTCAAGAGACGAAAGTTCGCACAATGAAGAAGTACTTTCTGATATTTATGCCCCCAAATTTTGTTATTTATCTGGAAAAGTCAACACTATTTTGCAACGGTATGGTACCCTAAAAGTAAACTATAATGCAGAATTTCAATGTAACGGGATAATGCCATAATGGTTGGCACTTTGCAGTTGGCAGCTTATCCACGTATACAATGAATTGCAGCCAAACACGCACACCGCTCCACAATACTCTTCCCTTCCTCTCCTCACCTATCCTTAGGAAATCAACCCGGCAGCAAAGCTAGCAAAGCCCACTAGGCCACAATGAACGCCACATCCGAAATGACCAAAATGCCCTCGGGTGCACATTTCGTGCTAGTTCATGGTGCCTGGTGCTGGTACAAGATCAGATGTCTCTTGGAGAGTTCCGGGCACAAGGTCACGTGCCTGGACCTCCGAGCCTCGGGGATAGATCCCTCCGACGCTAACACCATTTTTAAATTTGAAGAGTACAACCAACCCCTCGACGATGTCTTTTCGGGGCTAGGCGATGGTGAGAAGGTAATTTTGGTGGGGCACAGCGCTGGAGGGCTCAACCTCACGGCATCCCTTTACAAGTACCCTGAGAAGATCCAGGTAGCAGTGTATGTTGTCGGTCAAATGATCAGAAATACCCCTAAGGTATGGAATATAATACATAAGTACCCTGGGAAGGTCTCTCTCAACTATTTGTAGTATATTTTTCTATGTTCCAGTCTCTAAATGCATGTAAAGATAAGGTTGTCTATATCTGAATTTCTATATATTTCATGAAAACGGGATCCACAATATGAGGTGGTGGTGGTGTTGTTTTCTATGTTTCCCAGCTTGCATGAGGCATTAAAGATAGCTTTACTGAGAGGCACTTGTTTAAATAATTTCACGGCTTCTTTATGATTAAGACTCCTTCTGGGAAACATGTGGAGGGGCGAAGCTACAGGAGGTCAGGTGGGTCAAGCAACCATGCTTAAAAAATGTAAAATAGGAATTTTACTTGATTCAAAGGAACTTTTATGGTGCTGATGCTAGATTTCATTATGGGTTTGGCTGCCCCTTGGATTAGGCGTTGAGTTTTGAGTATGGCTGTCTATGTGCTCCCCTTTCCTTGCCCGTCAATAGCTTACTAGTCGGCCATACATGTGGCCCAATTGGTGAACAGCTTACTTACCAGAAAAAGATAGGAACAGTTACTGTATAGGCATAAGAAATTATATATTTAGCTGAATGGGTCATAATAGATATGTTCACGTAACATTTTAAGCCATAAAATACTCACTTCAATTAATCAAATTATGTCTATGTCACCTCTCTACATAAAAGCGGAACTCATTCTAAAAGTTGTTGTCGTTATGTTTATATCACCTCATTTAAGTCTCGTTCAGTTCAACTTATTTTTGCTAAATCAATTTGAGCTGAATTTATCGAAAGAAAATTGAAGTTATTGTTGTCCAGCTGAATCAGATTGAGCTAAACCTATTTTGATTAAACATTGAACTTATTTTGCTAAATTGAGCTGAATTTATTTTTCCTGTATTGAAATGCACTAGACTTATTCTAAAAAAATGGATTAAAGAGAAGAAGACATTAATTGATAGGCTTAAAATTTCCAATCCAAACCAATTTTGTTTCATTTCATGTCCGGTACGTTTTGTGTCAAAATGTAATGTGAACTTTTGAGTATTGTGGAATGATATGTATGATGTCGTAGGTACCACCCGATTATCCTATTGATAAGGATAAGTATGACGTTTATTACGGCGAAGGACCTCATCAACCACCAACTAGTTTTATTTACAAAAAAGAACTGGTACGAGATTACTTCTATCAAAGGAGTCCTCTTGAGGTAAACGTCCTTTTATTTCTTCTCATAAGCTATGAGGATGCCTGTGAGCGACACTCACTCTATAAAACTCGCACTCACTCCGTAAAAGATTAAAATCAAATATTGTTATCACAACATATATGGTAGAACCATATAGATCTTGGGCTAAGATCTTTTATCTTAATTCCTGTTAAAATTGAGACATCACCGATTATGTGGATTGAAAATTTTTGGTTTTAATAGTGCAAGCATGTAAATACTCATATATTACATAAGTTCATGTACCATTAGTAGTTTCTGTCAACTATATAAATTATACGTAATAACTTACAACATCACCATCACCTCTTAGTATGGGCTCCGCTTTCACAGAGTTTGGGGATATTTAGATGTAGACGAACTTACCTTTACAAGCATTCCTGCCTATAGAGAAGCTGATTCCAATAGACATTATACGTAATAACTTCTATCAACCAAATGATTGATCCAATAGGTTCTTCTTTTGTTGGGGGTATTTATAGGTGTGTTAGATGATTCTTTAACTCAAACATTGATAATTGATTATTATTACCAATAATTTAACTTTTTTTGCCCTTCAACATACAAATTTAATTAGGTCAAATCATCAAGACATTATTTTCTTTTTCTTATTATCTGAAGCTAAAACCTTCATCATAATCCTTTGACAATTACTTAGTCATGTGCATAATATGTAATTAACTAGTAAGAATAGGCTTATCAAGATTCTATAGACCCGAATTGTAATATGTAATAATTTATTTTAATTTTTTAAATCACGACTTAATTTCTTAGTTCCCTCAACTTCACTCATTTATATTGTACTTATTTATATGATACAGTAAAGGAAATGAAACCACCATTATATGAAGGCATGTACGTATAACAACAGACAGACTAAACAAATGATTCGTGAGACAGGATATCACATTGGCAGAAATGCTTTTGAGACCAGTGCCAATTCGAGCATTAAGGGACGCAGCGTTTCCTGATGATCATGGCAAGGAGATCGAGGAGGTGCCACGTGTCTACATCAAGACCTTGGATGACAATACCATATCACAAGAGGGCCAAGATGCCTTAATCAATAAGTGGCCACCCTCTGCCCTGTATGCCATTGACAGTGATCACAGCCCCTTTTTCTCCAACCCTTTTGAGCTTTTTGGATTGCTTCTTAAAGTTGCTACCAAATATAGATGTCAACATAAGAGGTATTTCCTTCTCTAGTGGAAATTTATTGTAAAATTTATATATTTTGAAAAGATCCTAATGTAGACAGTCCTATCTCTGCAAATATTTTTACAAACAAAGAGGTCAATTCAGAGCTCTATACATACCTACATATATACATATATATATATATATATATTATATATATAATATATATATTATATATATATATATATATATATATATATATATGTACTTCATATTTACATTCCCGGCCCCTTACCAAATGTGGCTAGTTTCGATGAGGAGCACTAATTGAGTTTCCTTGTGTTTTTTGTCTTTGGTTGCATTTACAGCTGGGAAGACCATCCTTCATCGACAGTCGTGGATGGGTTTTCAAGCTGTGGATCTATTACCACAGCAATCAAATTTCATGCTGTTGGATTGAAGGAGAAGAGCTTGAAGGAGATAGAGGATCACAGAGAGTTGTAGAGAGAGGTTAGAGTTTCTTTCACTAGAGATTTCATTATTACTGAATGAATACAAGTGGCTCCCTTATCCATGACTTAAATACATATGTTGAAAGAAGGAAATTAAATACAATTTGTATAATAAAACCGGCTAACCCCTCTAACAAACTGCGCTGACATGGCAGAGGTATTCAATAACTCTAACACCCCCCTCAAGTTGGAGGCTGTAGAGGAAAACACCCCCAACTTGCCAACCAAAGAGTGATGTTGAGGACATGAAAGAGGCTTGGTAAAGAGATCAACTAACTGCATTGTAGTCCTAATATGAGATAAACTTATCTATCCTTCATGAAACTTTTCTCTGACAAAATGGCAGTCAAGCTCTATGTGTTTAGTTATTCTGTGAAAATTTGGATTTTTTGTAATATAAATGGCTACCAAATTGTCTCTCTTGAGAGGCACAGGCAATATAGAGGAGATTTGGAACTCTAAAAGTAACCTGGTAAGCCATGCTAACTCAGCAGTAACAGCCCTCATAGATCTGTGCTCGATCTGCTTCGGCAAATGAAAAGGGCCACTGTGGGTTGTTTCTTTGTCTTCCAAGAGATGGGACTCCCACCCAGCATGATAAAGAAGCCACTAACTGACCTTCTAGTACAAGGGCATTGAGCCCAATCTAAATCATAGAAAGCCTCAAGCTTGAAATCATCTTTGTTATTGAAAAACAAGCCTTAAGGAGGATCATGATTGATATACCTTAAAGTGTGCAAAGCTGCTGCCATATGTCCTTGGGTGGGAGCTTGAAGAAATTGACTCAAATACTGGACTATATATGATATATCAGGTCTGGAATTTGTGAGATAGTTCAACTTTCCCACCAATTTTCTATAAGTAGTGGCATCAGCTAAGACATCATTGGCAAAGGTATCTACTGAAAACAACTTCAGAGGACATTTGGTTGGGGGTAAAGAGTCACACTTGTACTCTTGAATAAGATCCTTTGCAAACTTCCCTTGAGTGAGAACCACTCCATTAGAAACCTGCAAGACTTCCATTTGAGGAAATAATTGAGTGCTCCTAGATCTCTAATTTTGAACTGATGATCTAGAAACTATTTCAAAGTAGATATCTCTGCTGAATCGTTCCCCATGATGATAATCTCATCAACATAAACAGTAAGGGCCACTATGGATTTTCCTTGAACTTTGTGAAATAGAGAATAATCATTCTTTGAATATTGAAAACTAATGGATTTGAGAGTGTCTGACAGCTTTGCATACCATTGTCTTAAAGCTTGCTGAACCACATACTAATTTTCTTAGCTTACAAACCATGTTAGGATGAGGGATGTGCAACCCTGGGTGGAGGCACCATGTATATCTCCTCTTCTAGATCTCCATAAAGGAAAGCATTATTGACATCCAATTGATACATGGGCCACCCCTTTTTGACAGCAATAGCAATAAGGCTTATGATGGTGGTCATTTTTACTACTACGGAAAAAGGTTTCCGTGTAATCAACCCCTTCCTTCTGAGTGAAGCCTCTAACAACTAATTTGGCTTTGCATCTCTTAACGGTACCATTTCCCTTCTGCTTAACCATATATACTCATTTACAACTAACCGATTTCTTTTCTAGGGGTAAAAGGACCAAATCCCAAGTACTATTAGCATTTAAGGCCTCAAATTCCTTCTTCATAGCTTCCTGCCAAGCAGGATGATTAACATCTTTTGCATAACTGAGTGGCTCTTTCATATTGTCCAAACATGTCAACAAACTATGAGCTTAAGTGGATAAAACACTATCACTTGTTGGAGTGACATTGCAACAAATAGAACTGATAGTATTAAGACAACATTCTGATCCTAAAGATGACTTATGGACAGAAGAACACATATAATCTGATAGGTATGTTGGAGGTTTTTGTGTTTTACTAGACTTGTTAGTAGGTCCAGCAGGCTGCACAGGTGTATTGTAAGATAAGGGATTGGGAGAAGGAGATGCTGAAGATAACTGTAAGCATATACAGATTTGTTTCTTTAGGAGTTAAGGTCACATGATGAGAGGCATGAACTACATGTTCTATTGCTGTGTGAGAAGCATCATATTGGGAAACAGAATAATGAAAGGGAAATAATCTAGGAAATGTAGCTAGTATAAGTGTCTAATATGGGAATACATGTTCATAAAAGACAACATCTTTAGCGACAAATAGTTTGTGTGTTTCCACGTTCAACAACTTGTATGCTTTCTGCCCAAAGGGATATCCTAAGAATATTCAAGGCACTAATCTTGCCTAGAATTTATCTCTTCCAGCCTTCAAGGTGGTAGCAAAGCAGAGACATCCGAAAACTTTGAGATGTTCATAGCTTGGCAGTTCTCCACACAATATTTGAAATGAACTGAAACCCTTAAGTACCTCAGATGGAAATCTATTTATAATGTATGTAGCAGCTAGAACACATTCTCCCCAATATTTCAAGGGTAACCCTGATTGAAACAAGAGAGCTCTTGAGGTTTTGAGAAGATGTTTATACTTCCCCTCAACCACCCCATTTTGTTGTGGGGTTCCAACACAACTAGGTTGATGTACAATGCCCTTTTGAAGAAAAAATGCTATGGCTTCATTACTACTCCCAAGCTCAAAAGCATTATCTGACATCATGGTCTGCACTTTAGCATTGTACTGCATTTGAACCATTTCTATAAAAGCTCTAATCTATAATAGCCCGACCCTAAATCATGTTTATTTATTTAATTAAGCCATGTTATTAATTTTTCATATTTATTTATCTCATTTAATCATCCCGGTTGGGAGAATTCATTTGGGGCTCCACTTTGCAATTCAAGTTTCCTTTACCGAAAATCTTCGAAAAAATCGATAGTAGGCCTCGATATTTATGATGTAAAAGATTCAATTATTTTTTATAACATTACAAAAATTTAATTTCAAGCTATGCAAAAATTTTATCGCAACACAGTGTTTTATTTCCAAGCCCAATTCATTTGGGCCCAATTTGAAGCCCAACAAGTTGGTATAATTAAATTAAGCTAATTACCATCATTTGTATTTAATTATGACTAGCAAAAGATATTTTTGGGAGCTTATAAATTTCAGCCAAGTGATTGAGATCACTTTTCAACCAAGTAAAAATCACAAAGCATCAAAGCCTTCACTTCTCTCCCTTCTTCCTCCTCCACGGCAACCACCAGCCACCATCCCCTTTTTGCTGCTGCCGCCACTAGCCTAGCCACCAGCCGCCAGTCAGCCACTACCCCAACCACCAGCAGCCATCCTCTCAACTCCCACAAGCATCATACACCACCCCCATCTTCTTTTATTCAAGCTTGAAGTGAGGTAAACCTTAACTCAACTTTGTTAAATTCTTGATTTTATGTTGGTTTTGATCATGAATCATGTTGTATTGATAGAATTGGATGCTAGTTTAATGATTTATTATGGTTGATTAAGTCTTGAAAGCAAGCAAAGATTGAGATCATATATGATCATGCAAACTTGATGTGAAAATGATGAACTTTGAGTTCTTTAATTCAATGTTGTGATCTTTGGTATAAAAGATGAATTTAAAGTTGTTGGTAATCTTAATAAGTGATTTCAGAGGAAATTATGTGAAAATGGGGGTTTATAATGTGGACAACAGGCTGTGAAAGACCCTAAAATAGGGGTCTATTTGGGAAAAAACCGGTAATGCTTGGCACAACAACAAATTATGATTTTTGGTGTAGCGATAGCTTGATGCGTTAGCTTTCAATAGGCTTTGGAATTACTTAATTTCGAGTTGTGTGGACAAAGTTATGACCACTTTAATGAAGACTGCGCAGAATACATCGAAACTGGGAGCAGTTTTGAACAGTGGACTTTACGAACAAACGGGTATTGATTGGCTCATTGAAAATTTGTGCTTTTTGGTGTGTGGATAGATTAATGAGTTAGCTTTCACATGCATTTTGAATCGCCTTAATCCGAGTTTTGTGGATAAAGCTATGGTCGTTTTGCTACGACTGTGTAGATTGAACTTAAATTGTGCACGTCTAGGTTCTACCCTAATTTTAGGGAACTTACTATGTGAATCATGCTTTGTTTCCAAATAAAAGTTTTAGTGGACATTATGAGATTTTTATATTGGGATTTGACATCTTATCTGGAGGTCGGGGGTGAAAGATATGGATTTTCTGATGCAGACCATCAAACGGTAACATGAGTGAATACAGAAATCGTGACATTTGGAAATATTTTTAGAAGTTTCTATATAATTATGGGTATTGCAAGGAAATTACAAAGTGTAATGAGTTCAACAAGTGTGATTATGTATAGAAGCTTACCTGGGTTGAAAACCAAGTTAAATGAGCATGAA
Organism: Carnegiea gigantea; assembly: GCA_029747015.1. NCBI lineage: Eukaryota > Viridiplantae > Streptophyta > Magnoliopsida > Caryophyllales > Cactaceae > Carnegiea > Carnegiea gigantea. Next base: position 24,515 of record JAKOGI010003507.1, on the reverse strand, counting down.
AATGAAATTTGGAAAGTGAGCAGAGTAATGACTCAAAATCAGTGTCCATCGAATCAAGATGGTGTTATTTGAGCTTTTATGAACCTCACAATACCTCTCCTAATATTAAGCCTTCTATTATCTATCATCCATTGCAGAAATATCAGAAACTCATATTTCATTTATATCTATTAAAATCTTTTCATTATCACCTCAATCATTCCAATGTGATCTATTTTGTTTCAATTTATTGTATTTCAAGTTTAATAATCCTAACTGATTTATTTTTCAGATCATCTTGGTGTAACTTGCCTTATATTGAATTATTGGAATTATAGAAGTCTTTTTAAATAAATCAATTTCCATTAAAGTTACAAATTATGTCAATGAATATGGTTTACGAACTATATTTACCTATAATTGCATTTCTTAAACAGAAATGGGGCCTAGTCTATCGTTTTTATTGTGCATAAGTATTATCAAGTGAAATATCATTTTAAAGACTTCAGGTACGTCCATCGCCTGTATCTTTAAAAATCAGAGTGTATTTATCAATGTCATCATGTTTTGATAAGTACATCAATGAATCAGTTTGCACAGTAATTTATCAGTTAATTAGTGACCTCGTCAATTATCATCTATAGGGCATTCGCCCTTCAGTTATTCGTGCAGCTTCAGGCCAGGTCTCCGATCAGCTTGGCAGGTGTACACCTATCCATAGATCGTAACAGTATTAACGGGTTTACTATCAGATAATAACTAGTAATGCAGTTTTACATTCATCTCATTCACTATTTAAACTTAAAATGAATTGCAAAGCGGGCTCAACTGGTGTTTCAATGATCATTTAACAATTCAGGAATACATGTACGGAGCTTCGGCTCATAGCTCGAAATGTTTTTCATGTTTTGTTTTAGGCAAATGCTCAGAGAATTGCCCTCGTGCTAGCAAAGTAGCGGAAGAGGATAAGTTGAGCGAAGAAATCTGTATGAATCAGCGGTGATACAGTATACGCATACTTTAAACCTGCATTTTGAATTCTTCGGTGTATGAGGATGTAGATTACATGGTGAATTATCTTACTATGGTTTATAAACCTTACATTGGTTAACACTGCATTGTGAATGGATGATCATGTGTGAATGTGTATGGTTGAGGTTATACTTAATTATGTTATTCCAGGATACATACTTCAAGCTTTGTCCTTTGGGATGGTGGTAACACCCCTATCATTGGATTTATCAGATTACAATTGAGTGATTTATTAAGGAGAATATAAACAGTGAAATATGTTTAATTTGGGGCGTTACAGATTTGGTATCAGAGCCAGGTTGAGATGCTCTTTATGGGATATGGAGTATGGAGTTAAGATACTGAGAACGTTGGTTAGTGAGGAATGAAGATTATTATGATATCATTGGAGATTTGTGACACTGATAATGTCTACTTATCTCATACATATTCTACTCGTATATTCTTCTTTGTCAGATGGATCCATACAAAATATATATAGTTTGATCTCAAGCGGTAAAATTGATGGAGATTTTGAATAATAAGTTGAAGGTGCTCCAATGCACTTAGGTAAGTATGGTCATATGAGCCACCCATCTGAATGATATGATATCCTTTTAACTGGAATTGTTTATTTTTGGGATGTAAACTCTTGTACTCCGGGCATGTAGCCTGTAGAGTTTTAGTGTCCGGTGTGTAGCCGTTGAAGTTGATTTGATATCCTTTTATACTTCTATTCAATGTAGGGGATATGATGTAAGGCTTTAAGTCTGGAAAATGGCTAGTTTACAGGCGAAATTCTGTCCGTTTCACCCCAGAAATTTCAGAATCACTAACACTCGTAGCTCTAGGGTTGGGGGCTATTACAGATATGTTCTATGAAGGGCCCTTGACTCATTTTGAGGTTAAATACATAGGAAAAACTAAGGGTAGGCGGATTACACAAGTTCAATCAACTTAGTAGTTTTGATCAGTGCACAAGGTCCGACTTTGAGGTAACTTTTTTTCGATGATCAGCATGATTTATCTAGGGATTTTCTATCCTAACTTTATAGTTAGGGAGATGTCTTGCATGTGAAGTAAGTTTCAAATGGATCAGAGGTTATTTGGTTATTCAAAACTGCTAGACAAGTCAAAGTCTACAAACTGGGTGCAATTCTGATGCACAAGGTCTGAGTTTAGCCCATTTACAGCTTCTGCATTCCATCAGATAGGGAAGTTTTGATTAGACTATGCATTCCAATGACCCAAGTTGTAGCACATTTGGAGACCATTTGGTCAATCAAATTCAGCTTAGAAATCTGATGGTACAGACTGTCCAAGTCAGTGAGTACCTATGATTTTGTCAGCTTAGAAGTCTGATAGTACAGACTGTCCAAGTCAGTGGATACCTATAATTTTGAGCTTATATTTCTTCATCATATGGGTGCCATTTTGTGCGCTTCTCGAATCCAAGTGGCAATTACTTCAATATGTCTCATTGATTGCAGATATTTTCTTCTGTAACCCAAGAATTTCATCTAAGTGAGCTATATGGGGGTTCTTGATATAGTATCCCCTGAATTATAGGATTTTGGAGAGGCTTGTTCTATGGTAGATAAGTTTGAAACCATTGACTACCGATATTCCATGGAAGAGAAACCAAGGACATTTTAGAGAGACATTTTGCTTCAATCCATTGCAATTCAAGACTTGCTTAAATTGCCCAAACTCTTGCAAGCAGTCTATTAACTCTACCTCTATCTGTGAAGTAGACATTACTCTTGAAAATATTTTACTGCATTTTCTGATGACATACCATTTATCATTGTCTTTGTTGGATTATCAACATCAACTGTCTAGATATTCCTCACTTTGAGCTGGGGCTTCATCTTTATGTCTTCATGGCATCTCTCCATCCAGTTGCATCATCATTCACTCTCATATCATATCTTCATCAGTTTTGATCACTTTTTCCTGTTTTTAAGGGTCTAATTGCTGCTATAGCTTGATTATGATTATGTTGCACCCATGTCAATAGATGATAATTTTGTAGCACACCTGAACAGAAGGTAGATCTTAACTACACTTTGTATAGGGGTTGATTATTGTTTGACTTGTGGAATCCATTGCTAAGGGAAATGCAATGTGTCTACCTTTTGGCTAATTCAATCTAAGTTTCCTATGGAAGATCACTTGCATAAAGCTTAAATTTGACAATCAAAATCTTTGCCATGCATTTGGATTACGTCAATGAGAAATTTTGATGGGCTACGGCCTCTTGGAAAAATGCCTTCAGCTGATTCAGACTAAAAAATTCTAGAGTGCAAAGTATAACCCAGTGGAACCTGAAAAATAGATTTGAGGAATGGACGAAATTTTCTCTGTAATAGAGGTTCCAGGGGAGAAAAGGGTGAACATTGGAACATTTATCTAACTGATGAAATCGATATTTGATGAAACACTGTTAAGAATAGACCCTTAGGGCCTGACTTCACTTGGAGCAGAATTGCGGAAGAACTAACTACACAGCTCCGGATTGCCAAGTGGGAACTAACAAATGTATGTGGTGTGATAGCCAGAGTAACTCATTGTTGCCTATTCCTGAAGACTAAAGGTGGTGGACAAGGGTTCCCACCTCCAAGGCCCGCAGCTGTAGGAAGGTTGTAGGTGTTGAGCAAGAAGGATACTGCCACCTCTGGTGCTGTAGTTACTAGAACTCTCCTTTAATTTTGAAACCATTTTGTGTATTGCTTGATTTAGTTGCCACTCATTCATTTATATTCACAAGATCTACCATGCAAGTGAATCTTGAGAATAAGGAGGCAGAAACCAATTATGGAATCAAGTTATCCAATGACTCTAGAGTTGAGTGTTCTACCTCTCATGAACATGTGCTTATTACAGTTAGCGGGATAGTATTCCCTGGAGTTCTGATTCATTTTAACTCATCAGACTTTGATATCATTCCAAAAATGAGCTGGTTATGTACTTATGGGGTCAAGATAGATTGTGATTACCCTAAGGTTATTTCAAGAGATGAACAAGGGGGAAAAATATGTTTCATGGGCAAAGAAAGGAAAAATCTTATCCTTTAAATTCTGTTATGAAAACCAATGAGCTCTTATGTCAAGGATATAATATGTATTGGTGTTATGCTATTAACATTCAACCTAAGGAAGAAAAAGTAGAAGATATCCCTATAGTTTGTGAATTCAGAGAACTTTTCCTAAAAAGTACTGGGACTGCTCCACAAAGAGAAATTGATTATGAGATTGAATTAATCTCTTATGCTCGATCTATCTGCAAAAACCCATATCGTATGGCGCCAACAGATCTTAGAAAACTGAAGATTCAATTAGATGAGCTATTACAGAAGGGATTTATCATACCATCCAAGTGTTCCTCCATGGGATGCCCAGTTCTAATTGTACAGAAAAAGAATGGAACCTTGAGGTTATGTATTGCTTTCAAAGAACGGAACAAGATCACATCAAAAACACATACCCATCGCCCCCAGTAGATGACTTATTTGATCAACTGTAGGGAGCAGGAGTCTAATCTAAGATTAATTTGAGGTCAAGATATCATCAATTTAGGATTATACCTGAAGACATTCCCAAAACCACACTAAGGACCATATTTGGGTCACTATGAATTCACTGTGATGCCTTTTGGCTTAATTCATGGCCTCGCGGCCTTCATGGATCTTATAAATAGAGTTTCAGACCACATATAGATAAGTTGTGGTGGTATTTATAAAAGATATCTTGAAATACTCCAAGGACAGAGATGAGGATCCTGTTCATTTGTGGATAGTGTTACAGACCTTAAGGGAACATCAATTATATAGCAAATATAAGAAGCATGAGTACTGACTAGAAGCAATGGTATTTTTGAAACATATGATTCCAAAGGATGAGATTAAGGTTAATTTGCAAAGCAGTTACAAAGTGCCGAAGATCCATCAACGCACTGAGACTAGAAACTGTTTGAGTTTAGTAGGGAACTATCGAGTTCAGAAAGAATTTGTCAAACATTATCTTCTTTGACCAATTTATTAAAGCAGGCTACAAAGTTAGCAAGAAGATATAGTGGTACCTTATCCCTCCCAACAGTTCAAGTCTTATGGGTGGTACCTTACCCATAATCTAGGTGCACTGAGAATTTGAAAACATTACTTGTAAGGTGTACCTTGTGCAATCTATACTGACCATTAGAGCTTGAAGTATATCTTCACTTAGAAGAAACTTAATCTACATGAAATATCAGTTATGGCAGATCTAATGTCAACCAAAAAAAGAGAAATATTGTGGCAGATGCCCTGAATAAGAAGGCACAACATACCTTGATTACTGTAGTGATTACTCAACTGAATCTCTTGAGAGAGCTTGAAGACTTTGACATTCAATTGGCGTTGCACAGGAAGGCGAATGTTCAATTGTCGGCACTTATTTTACAGCCCTCTCTAATGGAGGAAACTAGAGTGAATTAAGATAGTGATCCTGAGCTCCAAAGAGTAAAGCAAAATCTTAAGAAAGCAGAATCTTAGAGGAGGCTCACAACACTCACTATTCGGTGCATCCAAGGGATACCAAGATTTGTAGAGATTTGAGGCAATATTTTTGGTGAAATAATATAAAAAGAGAAATTGCAGAATATGTGGATGCATGACTGATTTGCCAAAAGGTCAAAGTAGAACACCAACGCACCATAGGTGAATTGAGACCTTTAGAAATCCCCACTTGGAAGTGGGATTCAACTTCAATGAACTTTATCATGGGATTCCCTTAGATAGTGTCTGATAAAGATTAAGAGATTTCAAGTCTATTTTGGCAAGCACTTCAACAAGCCTCTGGAAGTAGATTAAACTTTAGCAGTTTTTATCATCCTGAAACGGATGGGCAAGCATCTAAAAATATCAATGGATCTAACTCTTCTGAGTTGGAGCCTATAGTACTTCATGACCTACGACCAACATTTGCATTTGAAGAAAGTATGGAACTCCCAGTTGTCAACGTTGTGATAGCACTAGTAGAAAATCCTACATGAAATATCAGGATAAAATGACAGCAGACATTGATAATAAAATCATCTTTTGAGTCATGAAGATTTTCTTCAGCATTTAATAAGGCGGCATATCTCAGAAGACTCTTGAAAACATACTATTAGAACCGACAGAAAAGCTATGTTGATCAAAGAATGAGATTCTTAGAATTTTTGATATATGAGAAGATTCTTCATAAAGTTTCACCACCTAAGGGTATAAGAAGGTTGAACTGCGAACTAAATTGAGGCACGTGCATAACGTGTTCCTTACCTTGCAACTCAGGCAGTACGTTTTAGATTTTGCTCATGCTGTCATAATCGACAAAATCAAACCCATTGCAGTCATTGAGGGTCTTATGTTTCAAGAACATCCAGTCTAGATATCAGATCACAGGATTCAACAGTTAAGCATCAAGTATATGTCTTTAACCAAATTACCTTGGACGAATCATACCTCCTCATAAGCTACTTGAGAAACTGAGGAAGAAATGAAAGCCAAGTACCCAGACTTATCTAACTTAACCATGCATGTTTTCATAAATTTCATAAGCTTCAAGGACGAAACTCTTTAAGGGGGGAAGGCTGTAATAGCCTGACCCTAAATCATGTTTATTTATTTAATTAAGTCATGTTATTAATTTTTCATATTTATTCATCTTATTTAATCATCCCGGTTGGGAGAATTCATTTGGAGCTCCACTTTGCAATTCGAGTTTCTTTTACCGAAAATCTTCGGGAATCGGTAAAATCGATAGTAGGCCTCGATATTTATGATGAAAATGATTCAATTATTTTTCATAACATTACAAAAATTTAATTTCGAGCTATGCAAAAATTTTATCGCAACACAGTGTTTTATTTCCAAGCCCAATTCATTTGGGCTTAATTTGAAGCCCAACAAGTTGGTATAATTAAATTAAGTTAATTACCATCATTTGTATTTAATTATGATTAGCAAAAGATATTTTTGGGGGCTTATAAATTTCAGCCAAGTGATTGAGATCACTTTTCAACCAAGTAAAAATCACAAAGCATCAAAGCCTTCACTTCTCCCCTTTCTTCCTCCTCCACGATAACCACCAGCCACCATCCCTTTTTTGCTGCTGCCGCCACCAGCTGCCAGTCAGCCACCACCCCAACCACCAGCAACCATCCTCTCAACTCCCACAAGCATCATACACCACCTCCATATTCTTTTATTCAGGCTTGAAGTGAGGTAAACCTTAACCTAAGTTTGTTAAATTCTTGGTTTTATGTTGGTTTTGATCATGAATCATGTTGTATTGATAGAATTGGGCGCTAGTTTAATGGTTTTTTGTGGTTGATTAAGTCTTGAAAGCAAGCAAAGATTGAGATCATATATGATCATGCAAGCTTGATGTGAAAATGATGAACTTTGAGTTCTTTAATTCAATGTTGTGATCTTTGGTATGAAAGTTGGATTTAAAATTGTTGGTAATCTTAATAAGTGATTTCAGAGGAAATTATGTGAAAAAGGGAGTTTATAATGTGGACAACAGGCTGTGAAAGACCCTGAAACAGGGGTCTGTTTGGGAAAAAACTGGTAATGCTTGGCACAACAACAATTTATGATTTTTGGTGTAGTGATATATTGATGAGTTAGCTTTCAATAGACTTTGAAATTACTCAATTTCGAATTATGTGGACAAAGTTATGGCCACTTTACTGAAGACTGCGCAGAATACATCGAAACTGGGAGTAGTTTTGAACAGTGGACTTTACGACAAAACTGGTACTGCTTGGCTCATTGAAAATTTGTGATTTTTGGTGTGTGGATAGATCAATGAGTTAGATTTCACATGCATTTTGAATTTCCTTAATCCGAGTTCTGTGGGACAAGTTATGGCCATTTTGCTACGACTGCGCAGATTGAACTGAAATTGTGCACGTCTATAGTCTACCCTAATTTTAGGGACCTCACTATGTGAATCATGCCTTGTATCCTAAATAAAAGTTTTATTGGACATTATGAGCTTTTCATATTGGGGTTTTACATCTTATTTAGAGGTCGGGGGTGAAAGATATGGATTTTCTAATGCAGACCATCAAACGGTAATATGAGTGAATACAGAAATCGTGACATTTGGAAATATTTTCAGAAGTTTCTATATAATTATGGGTATTGCAAGGAAATTACAAAGTGTAGTGAGTTCAACAAGTGTGATTATGTATGGAAGCTTACTTGAGTTGAAGACCAAGTTAAATGAGCATGAAAATGAAATTTAGGAAGTGAGCAGAGTAATGACTCAAAATCAGTGTCCATTGAACCAAGCTGGTGTTATTTGAGCTTTTATGAACCTCACAACACCTCTCCTAACATTAAGCCTTCTATTATCCATTATCTATTACAGAAACATCAAGAACCCATATTTCATTTATATCTATTAAAATCTTTTCATTATCACCTTAATCATTCCAATGTGATGTATTTTGTTTCAATTTGTTGTATTTCAAGTTCAATAACCCTAACTGATTTATTTTCAGATCATCTTGGTGTAACTTGCCTTATATTGAATTATTGGAATTGTAGAAGTCTTTTTAAATAAATCAATTTTCATTAAAGTTACAAATTATGTAACGAATATGGTTTACTAACTACATTTACCTATAATTATATTTCTTAAACAAAAATGGGGCCTAGTCTATCGTTTCCATTGTATATAAGTATTATCAAGTGAAATATCATTTTAAAGACTTCAGGTACATCCATTGCCTGTATCTTTAAAAATCAGAGTATAATTATCAATGTCATCATGTTTTGGTAAGTACATCAATGAATCAGTTTACATAGTGATTTATCAGTTAATTACTGACCCCGTCAGTTATCATCTATAGGGCATTCGCCCTTCAGTTACCCGCGCGACTTCAGGCCAGGTCCCCGATTGGCTTGGCAGGTGTACACCTATTCATAGATTGTAACGGTATTAAGGGGTTTACTATTAGATAATAACTAGCAATGCAGTTTTGCATTCATTTCATTCACTATTTAAACTTAAAATGAATTGCAAAGCGAGCCCAATCGGTGTTTTAATGATCATTTAACAATTCAGGAATACATGTACTGAGTTTCGGCTCACAGTTCGAAATGTTTTTTATGTTTTGTTTTAAGCAAATGCTCAGAGAATTGCCCTCATGCTAGCAAAGCAGCGGAAGAGGATAAGTTGAGCGAGGAAATCTGTATGAATCAGCGGTGATACAGTATATGCGTACTTTAAAGCCGTATTTTGAATTCTTCGATGTATGAGGATGTAGATTACATGGTGAATTATCTTACTATGGTTTAAAAACCTTACATTGGTTAACACTGGATTGTGAATGGACGATCATGTGTGAATGTGTATGGTTGAGGTTATGCTTAACTATGTTATTCCAGGACACATACTTCAAGCCTTATTCTTTGGGACGGCGGTAACGCCCCTATCATTGGATTTATCATATTACAATTGAGTGATTTATTAAGGAGAATATAAAGAGTGAAACATGTTTAATTTGGGGCGTTACATAATCAAAGAGAGGGCATTACTTTTCTAGGCAATCAAATGAGTCGAACTAGACCAGCTGTAATCATCTACTATGGTCATGAAATATCTATAACCATTGTATGTTTGTACTCGATAAGGCCCCCACAAATCAATGTGTATCAACTCAAAAACATGTGTACTGTGTATTTGGCTATGAGGAAAAAGGAGCCCGTCTTGCCTTGCCTTCGAGCAGACAGAACATTGTTTTTTAATTCACTAGAAGTAGAAGTGTGTAACAAGCCTAAGCTTTGAAGTTTATGAAATGGAAGATGTCCTAGTCTAGCATGCCAAACAAAACTTTTGTCATGTTGTAGACTGACAATGCAAACAGATTGACTCACATCACCAAAAAAAATACTTTCCTTGGGTTCTTACAAAGAAGACTTAGAAAATTCTGCAAAATTGTTATCGCTCTCAGGTCTTGAAGGCAAGCCATGCTCCATCAAGTACAATCTGCCATGAATCTTACCAAGAACTTGTAGCCTCTTAATGGAAGGGGCCTATACCAGGTAGTATTCTATGCTTTTTTGTCGTCTACATAACTTGCTAATTGATAACAAGCTATATTTGAAAGTGGGAGCATATAACACCTCATGTAGAATGATTTCCTTATTGATTATGACTGTACCAGAGAAAACAATCACCATAAATTTCCCATTTGGTAAACTAACCTTGCAGGGTTTATTAGTGCAGTTAGATTGCTAAACATTTGTCTATTGTGACACATGTGGTCATTTGCACCTGTGTGAATGATCCAAGCATTTGGATACTGAAAAATAGAAAACAGAACACATTCTGAGCTGTGTCACTAGAGTTTTTACCTGCAAAGTTAGCATAGACAGGTGTGGAGTTGTACTCATATTTCTGACAGTTAGTGCCAGATATTGGATTGTCATGGCTGAGTTAAATATGTAGGAGTAGGCTCATTAGCTGACTAAACTGTTCTTGAGACAATCCAGGAACCATGATATTGTTGTGAGAAATAGATCCAAGATTTTATGAGGTTGCATTAGAAAATTGTTCTTATGGTTTTAAGCATTTGCCACTAGTTTCCTTCCTCTGGTGAACTTGAGGTTCGCAGGAAAACCATGAAACCTATAGTACTTATGAATCAAGTGACCAGTTTCTCACAGTAATTGCAAAAATAAGAAAATGTTTTTCTTTCATTTTTCTCAAATTTTCCTTCAGGCCTATCAAACTATCTTCTAAAGCCTTGATTTCCAATTTGATGTCCTTTGTGAGCATCAACACTCAGGGATGCAGATTCAACAAAGAGGTGCCTAGTACTTTTTACCTCCCTTTGTTTCTCCTCTTTAACTAGCATAGAATAAATCTGGCTTATAGACGGTGATGGATTCATCATTCGAATATTACCTGTAATGGCATTATAGTTGTCATTCTACCCAAGAGAATTTGCACAAGTTTTTGTTTCTCTTTTCTTTTGTGCAATCTATAAATAGACGATCGTTAACAGCATGGAATATCATCCAAATCACTCATTTTATCCCACAAGGTCTTGATCTTAGTCAAATATGTTGCTATATCACTTGTTCCTCGGCTTATGTTGCAGATTTCCTTCTGTATTTGATAGAATTTTGCTTCATTGGTTTGACCATACCTCTCTTCCAATTGGATTCACATTTTTCTTGCGAACTTGGCATAAATGATACTGTCTCCAATGTCTTTGGTTTCGTTGCACCTGATCTACTTTTTTAGACAAGATGAACCGGAACCTGGTCTAGTTAGGATTCCATCTATGAAAAACAGTTTGTCTTTACTGGATAAGGCAATAACATTGCTCGTTCCCATGAGCCAAAACCATTTCCATCGAAAACCTTCGAAACCAGTGACATTCCTGGACGATCCAAAGGATGCAGAGCATATGTCTCTGCAAGATCTTTAGCTGAGAGAGTATTGTTAGAATTAGGTATTTCTGCCATTGAGGAAGAAAATCGAATGAGCAATTCTTTGATTCTCGAGAAGCGTGAGCTAGATCAACTGGAGGTACAAGCCAATTGATCAAAAAAGAAAGAAAGCTTATGGAAATTTCGTGGAAGCTTGATCAGTAGGATAATATAAATCAAACGATCGATAAATCAAAGAAAAAATTATCAAGAATAAGAGATTTTGCTTTGATACCATGTCAGATGGAAGGAGAAGAGTTTGAAGCAGATAGAGAAGCACAGAGAACTGTAGAGATAAGTTAGAGTTTCTCTCACTAGAGATTTCATTATTACTGAATGAATATAGGTGGCTCCCTTAGCCATAACTTAAATACATCTGTTGAAAGAAGGAAGTAAAATACAATTTGTCGAACAAAACTAGCTAACCCCTCTAACAAACTGTGCTGACATAGCAGAGGTAAAAACTAACTTTCAGTAACTCTAACATATCCACCTAATTGTAGGAGACTTAGTGACATAGAGTATGGTGTGTCCACATATGAGAAGAACATCCTCCTAAAGTCATGCCATGCTTGCTCGAGTTGCGAGGGATTTCCATTTTGGGCAGTGGATGAGGAAGGCAAAGGTAGCAAGGGTTCACAGCATAACCCTGTAATCACAAATTACAAAGATTGAATTTTTATAGAATTCAATTGATTTGAATGGGTACAATCTCTATGAATACAATCCTCTGATTCTCTCTCTTTCAAAGATGGATTTTCCAACCTTTCAATAAAAAGGGGTAGGGGACCTATTTATAAGAAAGTCTCCCTCTTGAAAGTCAAGACAAGCCTTGACTTGGGTTTTGGGCTTTGACCTAGGTTTTGGGCCTTTTCAATCAGGCTTTACCCTAGACTGCTTTGACTTTCAAGAGGGAGGCTTTCCTATAAATAGGTCCCCTACCCCTCTTTATTGAAAGATTGAAAATCCATCCTTGAAAGAGAAAGAATCAGAGGATTGTATTCATAGAGATTGTACCCATTCAAATCAATTGAATTCTATAAAAATTCAATCTTTGTAATTTGTGATTACAAATTTGGCACGTTCAGTGGGACGTCTCTACCTCTCATCTCTTTCTCTTAAAAATCAAGACTTTTAAGTTACAAACACATCATCTTCGACAGAGATATGGCTATAAAGAATGTCGCCGCGCAACCTTCGAAGAAGAAGAACATGGGATTTTTCTCTCTTAGATCCTGTGCAGCAAGCGTCACTTCTAGCAAGCGCGCTCATACAATGAAGACCAAGAGCATGGTAAAAGCTGCTCCGTCGACCGCTGCTAGGCAGACTGTGTCGTCCACATCCAAATTTCAAGACTCAAAAATACAACACAAGGCGTCGTCCAGGATGGATGAAATTCAAAAACTTAGCCTTCAATCTCCAATCTGCGAGGTTGAAGACTACTATAGTAGTGCCTCATCTTCGCCTTCACCAAAGGGGGCGCGCATGTTAGAGATTGAAGCTGAATCTTCTGATACTGCCATCATGCCAATCATGATGACAGGAGCGGCTAACCTTGAAGAGCAGCTAGCAAGTATGAAGGCTACCTTGGATAGGCTCTCTAAAGAGAGCACAGAGAATGACGCCCAAATCAAGCGTCAGAACGACCAAATTCCTGAATTGACAAAGAGTTGGAAAAGAAGCTCTCTGAAACGTCTAACAAGGGTTCGGGCACTGAAGACTCTGACAAAAAGTCACATCACAGCAAGGAATCTGACAATAACCACAAAGCTAAGAAGGACTGCTCCTTAGGCTCAATGTCGGTTGAGCATATTCAGAGTTTGATAGCAAACGCAGTCAAGGCTCAGTTAGGAGGAGGGTCTCACAAGACCCACTTATACACAAAGCCCTATACAAAGAAGATTGATGCGTTGCGCATGCCCCATGGCTATTAGCCTTCCAAGTTCAACCAGTTCGATGGTAAGGGCAACCCTAAACAGCATGTAGTGCACTTCATTGAGACGTGCAGTAATGCTGGCACAGAGGGCGACCGACTGGTGAAGCAGTTTGTCCGTACTCAAAAAGGGATTGCGTTCGACTGGTATACGGACTTGGAACTCGAGTCCATTGATAACTTGGAACAAATGGAGTAAGAGTTCCTCAACAGGTTCTACAGCACTCAGCGCATTGTCAGCATGACTGAGCTGACAAACACAAAACAGTGGAAGGATGAGCCAGTTCTTGACTACATCAACCGCTGGAGGGCACTAAGCCTCGAGTGCAAGGATCGGTTGTCGGAAGCCTCCGTCGTTAAAATGTGCACCCAAGGCATGCACTGGGACTTGCTGTACGTCCTATAAATGAGCAAACCTAGGACCTTCCAAGAATTGGTGACTAAGGCGCATGACATGGAGGTGACGATAGTTAGTCGTCGTGCCAACTCCTTCTATTCTATTGAATCAAAAAGGGACAAAGTTGAGTTCAAGAAGAATGTTAACTTTTCCAAGGGCACGACCAAAGAAGCGATGTCCACCTCTACAAGTCAACCAATTCGCATTATAAAAAAGCCAAAATTAGGGGGCAAGAAGAGCTCATCGTTCAAAGTTGTGACAAATAAGCGTCCCACATGGAAAGAACTTCAGGAAAAGAAGTATCCATTTCTTGACTCAAATTTGTCAGGCATGCTAGATGACTTACTCAAAAAGGGTCTCATCGAATAGCCCAAGCCAAAGCGCCCAGAAGAAGTTGGGAGAACCGCCGACCCCAAATACTGTCGATACCATAGAATTGTTAGTCACCCTCTTGAAAGGTGCGTTACACTCAAGGAGCGCATCATACGACTGGCTGAGGAAGAAAGAATCATTTTAGATTTGGATAAAACAGCAGAAGTTGGCCACGTCACAGTGCAAAAGGCTGATGAGTCAGATTCTGAAATGAATCATGCTGAAGTACTAGAGGACTCAAGAGAATGCTTCATAAAAAGCTTCTTTGATAGTGTGGCTGTCTACACAACTTCATGTTTCGAAATTGATGATGACAAAACAAATAAAGAGTTGAATGTCCCTCCTGAAGAAAGTGGTCATGGCAACATCCAGCCACAACAACAACGGAAAGAAAAGAATGAGAAGACAATTTCATTCTCGTCCGTCAAGCAAGCAAATGTCGTGGCAAATTCAGCGGCGCCAGTCTTTAAATGCACAAATCCTAAAAGTGCAAGTAAGGTTGAATGCAAGTTCAATGAAGCAAACTGGTGCATTCTAAAAGAAAAGGGTGTGCTTCCAGTTCATAAGACGAACCCAAGCAAATTGACCAAGATTTCTCTCCCTAGTTTTCTTGCCTCTTCTAAAGGCTCGCTTCAAGAAGAACGTGAGATGTCAAATATGCGCATCAGCGATGGGTGTGATTCTAATGCGCACAAGTTAATGAAGAGGTCCAGTCATGGCTTTATCCAGCCAACATCTTTGGGGCATGTGATCGAAGCTAAGCCCTGCAGACTTGACAGCACGCAAAGGGTCATACAGAGTCAAGGGGGCAACATCGCAACACTTAAAGTTGGTCTTAACTACGTACCGCCCCAGCCTGTGAAGATTTCGAGAGGATGTAAGGAAAAGAAAGCCCTCGCGCAATATATCACAGCTGAAGAAGTTGATGATAATGAGGGTAAAAATGCCAAGACCAACCCCAAAACGACAATATTCGACAGGTTGCAGCCGTCAATGTCGCGCTAATGCCCTTCTGTGTTTAGAAGGATTGGAAAGGGTAAAATTTCGAAACCCTCTGTCTTCCATAGGTCAAAGAAGGATGAGCAACCTAAACCCTCGGTCTTCGCCAGAATCAAGATAGGCGAGACGTCATCAAGTGCACCGCCCTCACAAAAAAGAGATTCAGCGTTTTTGCTGAGGTTTCCACTTTGGATGTGAAGTCCAAAGTTCAATTCCTTCATGCATGAAGCGTGTTTCCACTTTGGATGTGAAGGTGAATGACTCGCTGAAAGTAAATAGGCACGTCCTAATTCTGACTCGCCAAGGGGCTAAAGCCAGTTCAAAAGAAAGAACTAAGGAGCAAGCTTTTTCCAACCGCGACGTGAGCCAAAAGGTCGACGCCCTCCATTGAGGAAATGCTGGATTAGCTCCTAGGCAAGAGTTTTAAACTGTTCACCAAAAAAAAAAAAAAAAACCCCAAAGTTCACATACATTCAAAAAAAAAGACTCTCGAACAAGAAGCTAAACTGTTCACACATTCAAAAAAGAAGACTCCCGAACAAGAGGCTAAACTGTTCGCACATTCAAAAAAGATGACTCCTGAACAAGAGTCTAAACTGTTCACGCATATCAAGAAAATGCTAACTCCTGAGTAAGAGTACAAACTGTTCACTCAAGCCACCAAAAAAAAAAAAACTTTGCACTACTCCTGGCCCGCAAGAGTATAAACTGTAAACGGCAAAACAAATAAAAAAAGGATGCTTAGTTGAACTACGTAAAAACTTGATCTTATTGGGAATTGCAAGTACCCATAAGTACGTAGGCAGCTTAAGCAAATCATCAAGTGCAGTCAAACACATTACACATAAAGAAAAAGGGGGGCATGAAAGAGAAGAGATCAAAACATCACCTTTCTGCCGCCAAGCTTCTCCTCGTGACTTGCACCATTATGAATCACCTAAAAATAGAAGAAAACACAAAGTTAAATTCTTTTTTCAGGAAAGAAATCAGTAAGCAAAGCAGCGTCTAAACAAAATAAATGCTAAAGAAGGGGGAAGCGTGGAGCAAAATCAATCAAAATGTTCGTCGATTGCCGCGCTAGCTGCTGTTCACTCTTCAGACCACTTCCGTGCGTATCAGTTCCGTTCAAGGCCCATAAGCCAAGTAGCAAACTGTGTCGCAAGTGTGGTTCTTCAAGTCTTCATACCACTTCCGTGCGTATCAGTTCTGTTCAAGGCCCATAAGCTAAGCAGCGAACTGTATCGCAAGTGTGGTTCTTCAAGTCTTCATACCACTTCCGTGCGTATTAGTTCCGTTCAACGCCCATAAGCCAAGCAGCGAACTGTATCACAAGTATGGTTCTTCAAGTCTTCATACCACTTCCGCGCGTATCAGTTCCGTTCAAGGCCCATAAGCCAAGCAGCGAACTGTGTCGCAAGTCTAGTTCTTCAAGTCTTCATACCACTTCCGTGCATATCAGTTTCGTTCAAGGCCCATAAGCCAAACAGTGAACTGTCTTACAAGTGTGGTTCTTCAAGTCTTCATACCACTTCCGTGCGTATCAGTTCCGTTCAAGGCCCAAAGCCAAGCAACGAACTGTATCGCAAGTGTGGTTCTTCAAGTCTTCATACCACTTCCATGCGTATCAGTTTCGTTGAAGGCATAAAGCGAAGCAGTGAACTGTATCGCAAGTGTAGTTCTTCAAGCGTTCTTACCACTTTTGTGCGTATCAGTTCCGTTCAAGGCCCTTGACCAAGCAACGAACCGTATCGCAAGTGGTTCTTTGAATGGCTCCTCAACCTGTACAAGCGATAGTACACAAAAAAAAAAAAGAAGAGAAAAAAAGGGGGGTGTCGGCACTCAAAAAAAATAAGCACAAGCGACAGAAAGGCGGTCTTTCAACAAGTGAGCATGACGTCGTGACGCGCAAAAATGTGACAATAAATGAATGCGATGTTAGAATGGCTCAAGCAGGCATGAGAAGACTTTCAAGACTATGAAGTGACTTCCTTTAGTCTCATTTCGATCAAAGTTACCACCTCCATTGCTCATGGTTGTCAAAAGAAAATCACAAGTCTTTCAAGGTCAAGATACAACATTGTAAATTTCAATAAAAGACCAAGTCCCAAGCAACCTAGGGCTTATGAGCAAGACAAAATTGCCCTCATTTTACGCATAGCTTGGCCTCACACCAAAAAAAAGGGGGGCTTTACTCCAAAAGGTTGATATTTCGATTTATTCAAATTATTCAATCCAAAAAAAAGGGACTTGCTTTTCATATTCAAAGGAGGGAGAAAGGTCAAAGTTCGCGCAAATAAACAGCGACAAGGAAAGCGACGGATCAGCAAGACAACACCTTGGTGAAATTTGGCCAAGCTTTCGTCTTCCCTGCATTTCCCAGCAGCAAAGGTGAACAAAAACAGGGGCCAAGTTTCTTCGCTCTCTCTCTTCCTTACAGCCATACCCAGTTTGTTCAAACCACCAAAACCAATAAATATCAACCAAAAAAAAAAAAAAGCATGAGGCATGCCCAATCCAAAGTTCCATATCCATCCCCAAAAAAAAAAAAATCTGGTACCCACAGTGGTTCCAACCAATTGCCATCAACCCCCCCCCCCAAAAAAAAAGAGGAAGCAAAGGGTTTTCATGCAAGTTGCTAGAGTATGTTGAGGGCCAAAATAGGAATTGCATGTACTGTAATGAGAATACCTATATGCAAAACAGCGAAGAGGGGACTTGGAGTAATTTGCCGAAATCCTACCCAAAACACCGCGACGCCATTGTCAGCCGAGCGTGAATCTTTTTACTCTCCTTCTCCTCCTCACACCACGACAAGTTTATTGCTCACACCAATGTTCCTTTCGAATCAAACCCAAAAAAAAAAAAAAAAGACGGGGGCACAGATTATTGCTCACACGCAGAAGAGTTTGCCGAGATTATTTTTCATTCTCATTCCATTCAATCAAACCACCCCCCCCCCAAAAAAAAGAAAAAAAGGAAAGAAACAGGGTCAAGGTTATTACCTTGCCTTGTATGGTGGTCCTAGAAGAGTTTTCTGGGCACAAAAGAATGGTTCTTTGGCCTCTGTAGCTGATTCAACAAAAAAAAAAAAAAGGGGGAGTCAAGCACAACAATGACAAGAGAAGGAGCTTGCTCTGTTAACAAAGAAGAAATTATACGTTTGATCAAAAAATGGTGGCAAAGACCAAGTTTTAGGGATGACCTCCTTTGCAAACCAGTTGCATCAACAGCAGCGATGGGGGGCGGCTGGACAGCGGGTTCTGAGTTTTAGGGAGCTGGAGAACGACGAAGATGACGAAACTAGTATGCAAAGATCAAGCCTTTGGAGAGAGCTTTCATCGACAAAACCAGCAGCAGCACTAGCGTGAGAAGCCGGGGGCGTTGAGGGTTTCGGGTGGCTGGGTGCTGTAGCGATGAAGAGGCAACAAATGAAGAAGAAAGGCTGGGCAGAGGCTCACTGACGTCTCGGCGTTGGACGGCTGTCGAAGCAAGAGGAAGAAGAAGATGGTGAAAAGGAGGCTGGGATGACCTGGTCACGTGAGAAGCATGCTTTGTTTAAGTGAAACAGAAGAAGAAAGCTGTCTCTGGTGAAAATAAGAGCAGACCGAGTGTTCAGCTCAGCCCAAGCCGAAGCAAAGAGAAGCAAAGGCCAGGTCAAGCCCACCGAGAAACAAGACCAAAAAAATAGAGAAGGAAACAAGGGCCGCCCAAGCCCACGTGTGAAGAAAAGCCAGGACCAGGCCTGCGTTGGAAATAAAAGAAAAGAAATAGGCCCTGCCCAAAGGAAAGAAGAAGAGGCCACTCGGGCCAGGCTTGCGAAAGGAAGGGGGGGAAGCTGAAGCTGAGGCCAGGCCCAGACACTGATCTAACCGCCCAAATTGAATGGTTCCTGCATTAAGGCCTAATCAAATGGACATGTACTAAAATTGGTGCCCATTATATTGAAGTTGACTCAAGATTACACAGCAATGTTCAAATCAAGGCATGCAATAACAGGCAGTACAATTCTAAGTCAAGTCGACAGCCCCCTAAGACCACCCACCTAAAAGAAAAGGGTGTCCAATTGACAGCATAATAAGTCAACTCAATAGGCGCCCAAATTGTACGTTTTAAAAAAAATTCGAGACTTCGGCCACGCTCCAACAACAAGTCTCGTACGTGGCCTTGTCTCGAGGGGGCAATTTGTAGGCACTAAAAATTTTTTTGTACCGTACAAAAATTAAATTGAATTAGTTAATTTGGCCAACCCTTTTAATTAATTTAATCAAGTGCAAAGACTTACAAGTCAAGCTCAAAAGACTCATAAGTCAAACCCAAAATGAAGCACAAATGACCAGCAAGTCTGGACTCAGTCAAAATTCGAGTCAAAGCCCAAATCGAGGTTCAGGGACGACTATCAAGTTAAGTCACGACCCAAAACCCGAACGACGTCCAAATCATCACGCGGTTAAAGTCAAAGTCGAAGTCGAAGTCAAGGTCAAAGTCAAAGGTTAAGACCTACGTCGGCTTATAAGTCAAACGTCAAAATCGACTCTCAAGTCAACGTCTGGTCAAAGTTTGAGGCGAATCGGTGCTAGTACAAGATCGGGAGACTCACAAGTCAAAGTCAAAGTCAAAGTTAAAGTCAATCAAATGAAAGTCAAAGCAGTCTAGGGTAAAACTTGATTGAAAAGGCCCAAAACCTAGGTCAAAGTCCAAAATCCAAGTCAAGACCTATCTTGACTTTCAAGAAGGAAGCTTTCCTATAAATAGATCCCCTACCCCTCTTTGTTCAAAGGTTGAAAAATTCATCCTTAAAAGAGAAATAATCAGAGGATTGTATTCATAGAGATTGTATCCCATTCAAATCAATTGAATCTATAAAAATTCAATCTTTGTAATTTGTGATTACACACAGACTGCTTTTCCTCCGTAGAAGACTTCTGGAGAATGGCATAATTGTCCGATGCCAACTATACTAAAAGGAAGGATATCTTTTTAAACTAACCATGGTGGCATGGTTATCTTATGCTTAAGTTGGTTCCCCATTTGATAGAGAGCTTTTGCTCACTCTTTTCTTCGTAGTTGACTATTGACCTGAGAAGTGAGAACAAGATGTGTCTCTTAAAAAAGGCTGGCTACAAGTAGAGAGATGATAAAAATGGCTGACTTGGTCTCCTGGCTGGTTTGGTTCAATGCATTTTACGCTACGTACTTCAGTACATATATTGTACTTTATCACATAGTTGTTAATAACTTAATAGGCATGCACATCATGTTAATAGTTTTTAAGAAAAAAGTAATTTTCAAAAAGCTAAGTGTAAAAAATGTTGATCTAATGGTCTATCTTTTCTACCCTGCTATCTCTAATTTCTTACAGTAAATAGTATATGTTAGTGGTGTCCTCCTAAAAAATTTATCATGACATGATAGTATAGGTTAGTCAATAGCTTATTAAGTAACATCTAATTACACGGTGGTCAGTCATCTCACTTGGTAAATCATGTAGATTTTTTTTGGTTGGGGTACGAATGAGATGTATAGGTCGATTTGAACTCAGATTTTCGATAAAAATTCTTAGAAACTATACTAATTGAGCTAACTGATATTTACTTAGTAAATTATATGGTAGCATGGGATTTATAAATCAGGTTATCATATATTATAATTTTTTTTATTGTCTTCCTTTAAAACAAAGAAAAAAAGCTTCCTTTAAATTACGTTACATCATTGCATCAATATTCGAGTCTACAATATAAATATTATTTATAAATTTATAAATTTTTTAGTTAGGACAATCTTACTCAAAAATTTAAATTTTACCGCCTTGCACATATTAAAGTTAAATGACAATTAAACTTCTACTATTAATATTATGATTCGCTCTTAAGTCAAAAGACTTGATTTTTGATACTTTAAGCGTCTGTTCTTTTTCATGGAAAAGAGGGGTTAGTAATGAGTGAAGTTGGTTGAGAATCTTGAGATTGATAGAAGTGGGTTAAAGTTAGTATTTTTTTTATTAAAGTGGGTGAAAATTGGTATATTTTTTTTTGGGTATGATAGTAGAAATTGGTTAATATAAAAGAGTAAAAATAGTTTTTTTTTTTTTGGTTTAGTTTTTGACATAATATTTATCATAATTTAAAAAGTAACTAATATTTGGTAAATTTGTAGATTGTATTTATTTTAATAATTTAATAAAGTATTATTGTAAATGTTAATATGTTACTAACTTTTAAATTATTTTTGTTGTTTTGCATCAAAAAAAATTATTTATGATATTTTTAATGTATCCATTGAGAAGATTTTTATACGTATAATTCTTATATATATATATATATATATATGTATATATATAAAGTATTTTTTTGATTGAAAATATAATTTACTTTTAGATGATAATTTACAAATTGTAAAAAATTTGAAGTTTCCGTTTGTCAGCAGCGGGATGCGACGAAATTTCCGTCCTCTACTGACCCACTTAAAGAGTTGACTCCAAAGATTCGATGTTTCATGTAAATTTACTTTGAATATGCCCCCCAGTCTCTCTCTTCTTCCTTCCTCCCTTGCTGACTCCACGTGTTTGACTGATCATCCGTGCCCTTTTTCTCGGCAACTACTCACCCAACCTCATCCATCGCTTCAATGTCACTAATCAACCTCAAATCCCCCCCTCCCCCCCCCCCCACCCAGAAAAAGAAAGAAACTTTTTGTTAACTTCATTTTCATGTTCATGAAGTCATGAAAGTAAAGCGACCGTACTAAGTGAGTCTCTCTCTCTCTCTCTCTCTCTCTCTCTCATCTCTGGTCAGTGTTCATCAATGTTCTTGATTGAACCTCGTGATCAAACAATTTTGCCCTTTTTTTAGTCATAATTTTGCATAGAAAATTAAGCAGCAGGTGGAGTGAGATAGCCACAAGCATTTAATTATTGAAGTAGAATAAACGATTGTTGCTCATCCCTTCAAATAACAAAAACAAGTTGAATACTATACCTTGTTCAACACGTTTAATATATACTTATTATTCTTTTTTGATTAATTTTCGAATGTGGGTTGCTGAATTATTGGTCACAACTCAAAAAAGGAAAGCTCTGAAATGTGCAACTATGTAAGGCAGGTGAGAAGAGCTCTGTAATTTTCATGGAGTTCAAAAACTAGCCCTATGAATTTCATAGAGTATGAAATGAACAGGACAGTGATTTCAAGATATTTCACATAAACATGGCATTTTGCAAGTTGGGTTGACATAAAAATGCTGAATTTTGAGTTGACTATGCAGGCAAGCCCTTTCTGGTGATAGTAAAACTGAGGATTCAATTAGCTTTTGCATTTTGGTAAGCCCTTGCAGTTTGCAACTAACTGAACTAATGAACCATACTCAAGGTAGATTTGTAAGGTGAAGTTCATATTCTCAATTGATTTTAAGTCTCATCTTCTTCTTTGTAATGGACTATACTGGTTGTTTTTGTTGTCGTCGTCGTCGTTGTTGTAACTAGTATAAGTTATCTTACACCCTCTAGCTCTGCCCCAGATTTGAGGACAGGAATTCGGAGGGCTCCACAAGTTGTGAGCACCCACTCTTTCCTACTGGGAGGCAAGCTCCAATGAGAAGGGCTTCATTTAGCTCGGCCCTTCATGCTATCCGCAGAGGATTTGAGAGAGGTTCCCAAGGGATTAGAAGCTTGAGAGGATCACTGAGCTTTCAGTCACTCCATTATCAATCATCAAAGAAGTCAAATCATCAGGAAAAGATTCTTGATCCTCAGGACCAATTTCTGCAGAGATGGAATAAGATATTCCTAATCTCATGTGTGTTTGCTCTGGCGTGGGATCCATTGTTCTTCTACATTCCTGTCATAGACAGGAACAAAAAGTGCTTGAAATTTGATGCCACTTTGAAGATCATAGCTTGTGTTCTTCGTACTATCACGGATTTGTTCTATTTACTTCATATCTTCATACAATTCCGCACAGGCTTTATCTCTCCCTCCTCTCGAGTGATTGGCCGAGGTGAATTGATCAAGGACCATGCCACTATAGCCAAAAGATACATTTTTTCGTACTTCTTTGTTGATGTGCTAGCTGTGCTCCCATTACCTCAGGTATTCGACATCATTCTCATATGTTTCTATATTTCATTCTCATATGTTCAGGAATTCGTTTTATACTCTAACATAAATGTCCTGCGTGTAATGTGCAGGTGGCCGTTTTGTTCATCATTCCAAGGTTACATGGTCCGGTGACTTCAAAAGGATTATTGAAAGCTGTGGTTTTCTCCCAATATGTCCCAAGGCTCTTTCGGATTTATCCTTTATATAAAGAGGTGACAAGGACCTCTGGCATAATAACAGAAACAGCGTGGGCTGGGGCTGTGTTCAATCTGTTCCTCTACATGCTAGCCAGCCATGTTAGTTGAATACTTCAGTTTGAGCCTTCGTTTTCGTGTCCATTATATCATTTGTCATTCATAAGTCATGGCTTGAAATTGCTAATGTATGGTTCTATATCAAATGACAGGTAGTTGGAGCTGCTTGGTATTTGTTTGCAATAGACAGGCAGCACAAATGTTGGCATGAGTCATGTAAAGGAATAGGTTGCAGTCATCTCTTTTCACGTTGTGATGTTGAGCGAGGAAGCTATGCGTTAAATGAGACTTTCTGTGCCCTTGTAGATCCAGATCAAATAGTGGATTCTGATGTCTTCAACTTCGGCATTTACTATGATGTTCTTCGCTTAAAAATTGTGGAACGCCATCACTTTTTTAAGAAGCTCATTTACTGCTTTTGGTGGGGTCTTCGAAGTCTTAGGTATACATCTGATCAATCCCATAACTGCTAGAATTTGATCTTTCTTGCTGAGGTGACAATATGACCTTCTATTTATTTGTATTGCAAATCTCGATTTTGGCTTAAGAAAAATCATCTATGTTGTTGAGTTGCAGAGGTATGGGTTCTAATAATGTTTTCCTATCAACTCTTTTGTAGCTCTCTTGGTCAGGATCTCAAAACGAGTACTTTTGAAGGAGAGAACTTATTTGCTGGTTTCATTTGCGTGTTTGGACTGTTTCTCTTTTCATTGCTGATTGGGAATATGCAGGCAAGTATTCCACGTGACTTGTTATATATATCCATTTCTCAATATGTGACCTTGTTTCGTCTTTTGTACAACTATGTTCATCTAGTAAATTCAGTGCTAATATAACTTGCTTTTGACAGACTATTTTTTCTTTCTAAAAATCTTTGTTTGCTGTCATTGGGACTTAGATTTTTGGGTTTATGAATGAAATAGCTAATATTACTTATTCCATTTAGAAATATCTACAATCTACAACTGTAAGAGAAGAGGAGATGAGAGTAAGAAGGCAAGATG
>JAKOGI010003506.1:0-51550 GCA_029747015.1 Carnegiea gigantea | reverse complement strand
AATATCAGCCACACAAATATATGAAACCTAAGACTCTTCATATTCCCAGCATTAATCCTTGCAACTGCCTCAACTTCAACAGAGCATAACTTCCAGAATACTCGGCCAAATCACGCGTTCTTGGGCCTGTTAGAAAGCCCTGGAAGTCTATTTTCCAGAATGGGCTCATTTGCTCAATTTGGATAAGCGGTTTGAAAGTTATGGCCCAAACAAATGCACCTATCTCAGACTGGACTGGATCAGCACAACGTATCTTTGAGTGATATTTTGCCCAATCAAATGACGTCCAAATTAAACGAACTTGGGCTTATTTGAAAGCTGGAATCTTAAACTTCAAAACCATGTGGAGCCTCAAGTTGTGGGACCACTTTAGGTAGGCCAAAAGTGCACACAAAAAGCGGGAAAATTCGGGATGAAGGCGGCATTACGTCTTCGGGCATGAACGCCAATTTCCGGCAAAGTTTTGCAACTTCTTTGACTTCTTCATGGGGTCTAAAGTCCTTGAACTCACATAATAAGAGAAAATATGAGAGTTCCCATGCACGCTCTTGTTTGACACTTTTCTTCTTGGAAGTTGACCTTAAATAAAAATAAAAATAAAAATGATGCATATGGGAATATGCATCATCCTCCCCGGGTGGTTTTGAGTTTGTCCTCAAACTCAATGGGTTAGCAAGCTTCTCAAGAAAGGAGTCACGCTCACAATATGGGAGCTTTTGGGGAAGGAGGTCACAGGGCATCACCTCTAGAGAGATATAGAAGAGGGTGAGGGGAGGATGACAAAACGGGTCATACCTGGTGAGGAGAAGAGGCGGAAGTGGGAAATCTTCTTTGGAGGCAAAGGTTTGGGAAGGATGAATGAGGGTTAAGGCTTGTCGGTCCTTTTGTGGTTTGAGGGGTTGGGAAGGCTGAATGGGGGTTAAGGTGAATTCTTCTTGGGTCAAGAGTTGCTCAACTTCTTCAATAACCCCACATGCCTCCAACTCGGGTGCTTGGAGTTCGGTAGGGCGTACTTCTTGAATCAAGAGTTGTTCAAACTCTTCAGCAACACTACATGGCTTCATCACTTCAAGGTCTTTAACTACATGCTCTTCAATTCTTGGGGTTATGCTCAAATTCACCTCATTATCTTCTTGGCACCCTTCTTGGGTGAAGGATTGCTCAATTTCTTGCACAATCTCTTCTTGCTTCAACTCGGAGCTTTGGGCCTCAAGTTCAAAGGTCTCTTCACCAACACAGTCACCAAAAACAAGAGGTAGGTCAACTAGGCTTGAAGCTTTTTCTCCAAGGATCTCTTCATCTTTGTTTGGCTTTTGAGAAACCTTCTCTAAGTAAAGTATTTCTTCTTTTTCAACCTTGAGTGCAATTTCTTCTTCAAGGCTTTCCTCCTGATCGTTCTCTTCTTTCACGGCTTTCCTTTCTTCCAAGGTAATGACCTCGTTGTTTGGGCAATCCGTGGATAAGTGTCCAAGCCCTTGGCACTTGAGACACCTCCTAGGTTGTGGGGAAAGATCATTTGTGGGGTTGGTTCTTTTTGTGGGGTGGAAGGGAATGAACCCGTGAGCTTAACGGAGATACTTTCTTTCATGGGCATGTAAGTGGATGGGTAAAAGGAACCCTTCAACTTACTACTCAATTTCTTCCAAGTTCTCACCTTTTCTTTTCCTTTCTTTTTTCGCCCAAACTTGTATTTATTCCACCACTGAAGTGCACATCCTCTCAATCTTGAAATAACCACTTTGAACTTCTCTTGGTCACTAAGGATACAACAAGCAAAAACTCGTTCCACCTTAGATAACCAACCTGCGAACTCTTCCTTTTTGCCATGAAATTTTGGAATTGCAAAGCAAGCATATCCAATATCAATAAGAGCTAGTTCTTTCTCCAAGGTCTTTGAAGACGGCATGAAGGATGAGGTCTAGGGTTCTTCGTGGATTGATTTGAAACGTAACTTGGCTGTGGCAAAGGTGGCACGGTCGTGCAAGGGGGCACGGTCAGGCCGTGCTATGCTTCGGCTGAAGAAAATGCAGAAAAGTAGAGTGGCACGGTCGTGCTTGGAGGCACGGGGGCACCGTGCTCCGTCTCGACTTGAAGATTTCTAGAAAATGAATATGGCACGGTCGTGTGGTATGGCACGGGGGCACCGTGCGAAATCTCTGGCCTGTGGACACTGGATGTTCACGGTTTTTTTTTTTTTTAATGTATTTGGGTGTGATGTGGGTCACTTTAAAAGCCTTGGCTCTGATACCAATTGATGTATAAGTGGGTGGTAAGTGAACCAAATCAACTCAAACTCAAACTAAACAAGAATCAACCAAAGAAAAGTGAATATGGTGGAAGATAGTTTGAGATGGTTTGAAGAATAATAACAAAAAGAACAAGGATAAACAAGATCTTGTAATTAAGATAATCCTTCACGGAGCCACTCAATGACTTGATCTTGGGCTAATTCTCTTGTCTTAACCAAGGAATCACTCCAATTGGAAAAGGAAGAGAACCTAGAACACCACTTGAATGAGCCAAATTCAAGATATAGAACTAGGAATTTTGAGACACAAATGAGAATCACTCTCAAAGGTGCTTGTATTACTTTGGAAATCTCTTACAATGCTGAATGATTAGCTTCACATGCCCCTCCCCTTTTATAGACTCAGCAAAAGACAATCAAAAGACTCAAATAACTCCTAACAATTAAAACTAGCTAATGAAAAGTCTAAGAAAAATGAAAAGACACATCATAAAAGGGGGAGGGGGAGGTTACAAGGAATATTCTAGGATTTTTGCAGCTGATTACATCAATCTAGAAGCATCTAAAACGTGCACAATATCAGCCACACAAATATATGTAACCTAAGACTCTTCATATTCCCAGCATTAATCCTTGCAACTGCCTCAACTTCAACAGAGCATAACTTCCAGAATACTCGGCCAAATCACGCGTTCTTGGGCTTGTTAGAAAGCCCTGGAAGTCTATTTTCCAGAATGGGCTCATTTGCTCAATTTGGATAAGCGGTTTGAAAGTTATGGCCCAAACAATGCACCTATCTCAGACTGGACTGGATCAGCATAACGTACCTTTGAGTGATATTTTGCCCAATCAAATGACGTCCAAATTAAACAAACTTGGGCCATGCAAAGCGCCAACAAGCATCGCAAGGAGGTACATTTTCAACCAGGAGATTTGGTATGGATTCACATGAGGAAGGAGCGTTTCCCTTCAAAGAGAAAATCTAAGTTGATGCCGCATTCCGATGGTCCATTTGAAATCCTTGAGAAGGTTGGGCCCAATGCATACAAGGTTGATCTACCTGGAGATTATGGAGTTTCGGCTACCTTCAATGTCTCCGATCTTAGCCCCTATTTCGATGATGAGCCCCTTCCTAGTTTGAGGGCAAACTTTCACTTACCCGGGGGGAATGATGGAGACCATCGTGAGAAGCCCAAGGACCATCAAGCTCAGCCCAAGGAGGATTCACTCAAGCTTCAAGAGGTCAAGGAAGTTGCCAAACTTTGCCGGAAATTGGCGTTCATGCCCGAAGAGGTAGTGCCGCCTTCATCCAGAAATTTCCCGATTTTTGTGTGCACTTTTGGCCTACCTAACGTGGACCCACAACTTGAGGCTCCACATGGTTTTGAAGCTTAAGATGTCAGCTTTAAAATAAGCCCAATTTTATTTAATTTGGACATCATTCGATTGGGCAAAATATCACTCAAAGATACGTTGTGCTGATCCAGTCCAGTCTGAGATAGGTGCATTGGTTGGGCCATAACTTTCAAACCGCTTATCCAAATTGAGCAAATGAGCCCATTCTGGAAAATAGACTTCCAGGGCTTTCTAACAAGCCCAAGAACGCGTGATTTGCCCGAGTATTCTGGAAGTTATGCTCTGTTGAAGTTGAGGCAGTTGCAAGGATTAATGCTGGGAATATGAAGAGTCTTAGGTTACATATATTTGTGTGGCTGATATTGTGCACGGTTTAGATGCTTCTAGATTGATGTAATCAGCTGCAAAAATCCTAGAATATTCCTTGTAACCTCCCCCACCCCCTTTTATGATGTGTCTTTTCATTTTTCTTAGACTTTTCATTAGCGAGTTTTAATTGTTAGGAGTTATTTGAGTCTTTTGATTGTCTTTTGCTGAGTCTATAAAAGGGGAGGGGCATGTGAAGCTAATCATTCAGCATTGTAAGAGATTTTGATGGAGGTCCATCCTCAAGGTCTAAAAATGTTTCATTGATCCAAAATAATCAAGAAATCAACTCCAAAGTCACGGCCATGAGTCACTTGATGGCAAACACACAAGGTAATACACCCGGGTTCTCATCCAGATTTTTACCCGGTTTTTGCTATCTTATTACGTCGGCCTAAAGCATATTTTGGTGTCCGTTTTTTTGGATGATTATCAAGTTCAGGATGTTAACTTTTAAGTCCAATTGGTTTCATATCATTTGGAATTCATTTGGTTACTTAAAACAGTTCATCTCTTGAACCTGTCCGGATTGCACTGCAAAATGCACGGTTTTGGTTTTCTGGTTTGTTCAGGGGGCAAATGACGTCCAAATGCTACGATTCCAAATGGAGGGTAAACTAGACATCTTGAGGTTTCCAACCATGTAAGAAACGTAGCAAATAGTCATCATTTGAGGTGTCAAACATGCGTTGCAAGTGGAGGCAGAAACTGGCTGCTTGACACCCGGTTGCTTAGCTTGGTGGTTTTCTCCTTCAAGGGGTTTGCTTAAGGTGGAAGGCTGCCAAGCAGGTCATTTTGAGCTGCTTGATCAAGCACCACTCAGCTACTTGAGAGAGAGACACGTGGAGCAAGTAAAACATCACCATTTTGCAAGCCCTCATTTGACCACTCAAGCATGACATGGCACACATGCATTCTTCAGTCCTTTTGAGGTGGCTAGCCATGCACTCTTACCTTTCTAGCTGGGAAAATGAGTCATCTACATTCCTTAATGCATAGGAAAGGTTTAGGAAGATAATTTAAGTGCTTTGTAAAGTAAGCTTTCAGCTTTTGGTTTGTATTAGAGTAAACCGTGTGTTAGGAAGTGATTAGCAAGTTTAATGACTTTCCTCCCTTGGAAGGAAAGCTCATTTGTGTACTCTCAAGGCCATATAAAGCCTTGTATGTTCATTTTGAAGGAATAGAGTTGAATTTTCAGTAGAGAGAAAAGACTTTGTGTCTTGTGATTTCCTAAACACTTAACTTGCTTATCCTTAATTGTGGCCGATTAAGGTGGTGACCAAGTGAGTCTCAATCTTTGGTTAGGTGGTGAATCTTATCCTAATCCAAGATTGAGGGCCCTAAGCTAAATGATTAGTGGTGTATCTTATCTAATCATCTAGCTTAGAACTATCCAAGTTTCATTAAACACTCTTGAAGTTCACAAACTAGTTCTTGGTTTCACTCCTCTCAAACCATGAATTACCTTTGTTCTTCTTAGTGTCTTTTTATCCTCCTTTACTTCCCTCACTTCCTTACTCCTTTGATTCCTCTTATCCACACAAAATCAAGCCTTGACATAGCTGATTGCATCGAACTTTCAAAAACCTTCAAAGCTATCACAAAACCGTGAAGAAGAGCTTTCCTAGGCAAGCTAGGCAGTGAATTGGCACGGTCACCCCGTGCCATCAAGCACGGCCGTGCCACTCCTGGCCGTGAGAAATTGCTTGATTTCTAGCTTCCTTCGACGTGAGTTAACTTGGGTTGCTTCCCTTCCCTTGGACTTACATCATTTTTGGTATCAGAGCAAGTTCAGAACTTGGCCTGAACCCCACGTCATTCCCAGCTTATCTCTGAAGTCATTTCAAACACAATCAAACACAAGCCGTTCATTCCTGCGATTACAATGAGTACGAGCATGTCTGTGGAAGAAAGGCTTGAGGTTCTTTCCAAGCAAATGCAAGAAATGAGTGTGAGTAATCAAGAACTCAAGGCTCGAAATGAGTACTTGAGAAAACAGCTTGGAAACTACATGAAACAAAAGCAAAAGTTCCAAGAGCCACCCAGCATTCAAATTAGGACGGATTATGGCCATGAAAAGGAAGCTAACAATGCATCTTCATTCTCTGAAGAGGATGTACCATTCGAAAGAACACAAAGAAGGACACGGCCTACTTTCAACTCTAATGAATTCAAGGTTGAAATTCTTGAGTTTGAAGGTAAGTTAGATCCTGATGAGTTCATTGAATGGTTGCAAACAGTGGAACGCATCTTTGAGTTTAAGGAGATTCCGGAGGATAAGAAAGTCAAGATAGTTGCTCTTAGACTAAGGAAATATGCCTCCTTATGGTGGACAAACCTTAATGCTAAGAGAACTAGGGAGAGGAAGAGTAAGATTACTACTTGGGACAAGATGAAAGCCAAGATGAAGGCACGGTTTTTGCCTTCCACATATGTCCAAGATCAATACATGCTCTTTCACCATTTGAATCAGGGTAAGATGAGTGTTGAAGAATATACTCGTGAGTTTGAGAAACTCATGATCAAATGTGACATTCGTGAGCCTGAAGAACAAACCATGGTTCGTTACCTAGGAGGGCTTGATCCTAGGATAGCCAACGTGGTTGAATTGCAAGCCTTCACCACTTTTGATGAGATCTGTGTCTTAGCTCACAAAGTGGAACAACATAGAAGGTCTCGATTTCATACCTGTGAAGAAGTTCCCACATTCCTTCCTCAAGAACAACCATTCAACAAGGGGAGCCCAAACCTTGTCCCTAAACCCATGGCCCCCCCACTTCCTACTCCACAAAAGAACCAAACACCACTACAAAGCCTACCCCCGCAACTTAAACCCAAGCATGGCACTTCCCGATGTTTTAAGTGCCAAGGATTTGGACACATAGCCGCCGATTGTGTCAATCGAAGAAGCATCACTCTGGCTGAGTGGGAGGCAATTGGAAAGGAAGAAAAGGAGGAAGAAACTCAAGAAGAAGACCTTGAAGAAATTGAGATCACTGCTGATGAAGGTGAAATGCTACTCTTGGAGAAGATGTCTCCAAATTTTCATGAAGAAGAGCATGAACAACATATGAATATTCATGTTTGTATGTTATTCATTCCAAAGGAGCAAGACCATATCCCATCCTTTCCCCACAAAATCATTCCATTCACATCTATCCAGGATCTCGCATGCTCAGGTCCTAAACTTGCTCAATTTACTCTCCCAAAGCAAAATCCAAACCCACCCCCCATCCATTCATTTCAACACCCACTTAAGTTTCACATGGCTGATGTGAGGAATACAGAAGCAAAGTTTAAACCAAGCTTACTTGAAGAGTTGATCCTTTTTCAGCCTAGTTCACCTTTGTTTGCTGTTGGGTAGTACGTCCTTTCTGATTTGAGGATCAAATCTTCCCAACAAGGGGAGAATGATGGAGGTCCATCCTCAAGGTCTAAAAATGTTTCATTGATCCAAAATAATCAAGAAATCAACTCCAAAGTCACGGCCATGAGTCACTTGATGGCAAACACACAAGGTGATACACCCGGGTTCTCATCCAGATTTTTACCCGGTTTTTGCTATCTTATTACATCGGCCTAAAGCATATTTTGGTGTCCGTTTTTTTGGATGATTATCAAGTTCAGGATGTTAACTTTTAAGTCCAATTGGTTTCATATCATTTGGAATTCATTTGGTTACTTAAAACAGTTCATCTCTTGAACCTGTCCGGATTGCACTGCAAAATGCACGGTTTTGGTTTTCTGGTTTGTTCAGGGGGCAAATGACGTCCAAATGCTACGATTCCAAATGGAGGGTAAACTAGACATCTTGAGGTTTCCAACCATGTAAGAAACGTAGCAAATAGTCATCATTTGAGGTGTCAAACATGCGTTGCAAGTGGAGGCAGAAACTGGCTGCTTGACACCCGGTTGCTTAGCTTGGTGGTTTTCCTCCTTCAAGGGGTTTGCTTAAGGTGGAAGGCTGCCAAGCAGGTCATTTTGAGCTGCTTGATCAAGCACCACTCAGCTACTTGAGAGAGAGACACGTGGAGCAAGTAAAACATCACCATTTTGCAAGCCCTCATTTGACCACTCAAGCATGACATGGCACACATGCATTCTTCAGTCCTTTTGAGGTGGCTAGCCATGCACTCTTACCTTCCTAGCTGGGAAAATGAGTCATCTACATTCCTTAATGCATAGGAAAGGTTTAGGAAGATAATTTAAGTGCTTTGTAAAGTAAGCTTTCAGCTTTTGGTTTGTATTAGAGTAAACCGTGTGTTAGGAAGTGATTAGCAAGTTTAATGACTTTCCTCCCTTGGAAAGAAAGCTCATTTGTGTACTCTCAAGGTCATATAAAGCCTTGTATGTTCATTTTGAAGGAATAGAGTTGAATTTTCAGTAGAGAGAAAAGACTTTGTGTCTTGTGATTTCCTAAACACTTAACTTGCTTATCCTTAATTGTGGCCGATTAAGGTGGTGACCAAGTGAGTCTCAATCTTTGGTTAGGTGGTGAATCTTATCCTAATCCAAGATTGAGGGCCCTAAGCTAAATGATTAGTGGTGTATCTTATCTAATCATCTAGCTTAGAACTATCCAAGTTTCATTAAACACTCTTGAAGTTCACAAACTAGTTCTTGGTTTCACTCCTCTTAAACCATGAATTACCTTTGTTCTTCTTAGTGTCTTTTTATCCTCCTTTACTTCCCTCACTTCCTTACTCCTTTGATTCCTCTTTTCCACACAAAATCAAGCCTTGACATAGCTGATTGCATCGAACTTTCAAAAACCTTCAAAGCTATCACAAAACCGTGAAGAAGAGCTTTCCTAGGCAAGCTAGGCAGTGAATTGGCACGGTCACCCCGTGCCATCAAGCACGGCCGTGCCACTCCTGGCCGTGAGAAATTGCTTGATTTCTAGCTTCCTTCGACGTGAGTTAACTTGGGTTGCTTCCCTTCCCTTGGACTTACATCAGATTTCCAAAGTAATACAAGCACCTTTGAGAGTGATTCTCATTTGTGTCTCAAAAATTCCTAGTTCTATATCTTGAATTTGGCTAATTCAAGTGGTGTTCTAGGTTCTCTATCTTTTCCAATTGGAGTGATTCCTTGGTAAGACAAGAGAATTAGCCCAAGATCAAGTCATTGAGTGGCTCCGTGAAGGATTATCTCAATTACAAGATCTTGTTCTATCCCTTTTTCTTGTGTAGTGAAGTTCTTCATCCATCTCATCCATCTTTCATTTCTCTTTCCAATTTGGCTTATTTGAGTTGGAGTTTGATTTGGTTCACTTACCCCCCCACATATACATCAATTGGTATCAGAGCCAAGGTTGTCAAGTGACCAAGAACCCAGCCAAATACATCCCGAAAGCCAAAACACAAAAACAACACAAACCAGCAAAACCGTGCAAAAACCAAGCATCCGCGGGCAGCAATTTGGCACGGCCACACCGTGCTCCCTAGCACGACCGTGCCACCCTTGATTTTTAGTATTATCAAAGCAGCATTCAAGCACGGTTCCCCAGAGCCCCATTGCACGACCGTGCCCTCCCTCCTCTTCTCCAAAACAGCCTTTTTCTAGCCTAAATACATAATCCACAAAGAACCCTTAAGCATTCATCCATCATGATTTCTCTTGGGAACTTGCGAAAAGAGATTGCTTTGATTGAAAAGGAGATGGTCATCCTTGAAACTCCAAAGTTTCGTGGCCAAAAAGAAGATTTCCCTTACTGGATTTCCAAAGTGGATCAAGTCTTCACTCGCTACAATATTGACGAGCAAGAGAAGTTTAAGGTGGTTATCAAGAAGCTCCGAGGCCATGCGCTTGAATGGTGGGAAAAGTACAAGTATAAGAGGAAGAAGAGAGGAAAAAGTAAGATCACAACATGGGTTAAGTTAAGAGGTAAATTAATGGATACTTTCGCTCCAACCTCTTACTTACACAACCATCCTTTACTTTCCTTTGAGGTAAACAACTTTGATTCCTCTTCTAAAAACCTCTCTTTCAACAAGGGAAGCTCAATTCCATCCCCTCAACCCACATTTTTAGCCCCTTCCACTCCACAAAAGCAGCAAACTCCACAAACAAGCCAATCCCTTGCAGATCGACCTAACCCCGACCCTTTGAACCTTAGGTGGTGTTCTAAGTGTCAAGGCTTTAGTCACACACCTACAGGCTGCCCCAACAAGGAATTCATCACCATCACCGAATGGGAAGTAGCCATGGAGGAAGAAAAGGGGGAGAACGATCAGGAGGAAAGCCTTGAAGAAGAAATTGAACTCAAGGTTGAAAAAGAAGAAATACTTCACTTAGAGAAGGTTTCTCAAAAGCCAAACGAAATTGAAGAAGAGCATGCAAATATTCATTTCAATCCAAAGGAGCAAGACCATATCCTATCCTTTCCCCACAAAATCAC
Organism: Carnegiea gigantea; assembly: GCA_029747015.1. NCBI lineage: Eukaryota > Viridiplantae > Streptophyta > Magnoliopsida > Caryophyllales > Cactaceae > Carnegiea > Carnegiea gigantea. Next base: position 41,180 of record JAKOGI010003506.1, on the reverse strand, counting down.
ATTAACCCCCATTCAACCTTCCCAAATCCTCAAACCACATAAAGCCTCACAAAATGATCTATTACTCACCTCTCTTTCCCCAACCGAATCTCACCTTAGTTTTCACCCTTCCCACACCCACTTTTATCAAACCTCTGTGCATATTGCTTTTCAAGTGCTGCCTTTTGACCTTATTCCATCTCCCAAACCCAAAGACAGTCCTCACTTGGATGTCTTTCTCATCCCCCTCCTCTATGCCACCCTACAAATGATGCCCTTTGGCCACTTCCTACAAGAGCTCCCATTTCATAAGCATGCCTCCCTTCATGAGAAGCTTGCCAATCCTTTGAGTTTGAGGACAAACTCAAAACAACCCGGGGAGTATGATGCATATTTCCATATGCATCATTTTTATTCAAGTCCAATTTCAAAGAAGAAAAGGGTCAAAGAAGATCATGCTTGGAAGTGTGCTTATTTGGTCTTCTTAAGTGAGTTCAAAGACTCGCGACACTATGGAGAGGTCAAAAAGAGGTTAAGCTTTGCTAGAAATTTGGTGCCGAATTCATCCCTGCGGAACCCGATTTTTGTGACCACTTTTGGACAAGCTCAAGTGGACCCACAACTTGAGGGCCCATGTGCTTTTGAAGCTTAAAATTTCAGCTTTAAAATAAGCCCAAGTTTGTTTAATTTGGACGTCATTTGATTGGGCAAAATATCACTCAAAGATACGTTATGCTGATCCAGTCCAGTCTGAGATAGGTGTATTGTTTGGGCCATAACTTTCAAACCGCTTATCCAAATTGAGCAAATGAGCCCATTCTGGAAAATAGACTTCCAGGGCTTTCTAACAAGCCCAAGAACGCGTGATTTGGCCGAGTATTCTGGAAGTTATGCTCTGTTGAAGTTGAGGTAGTTGCAAGGATTAATGCTGGGAATATGAAGAGTCTTCGGTTACATATACTTGTGTGGCTGATATTGTGCACGTTTTAGATGCTTCTAGATTGATGTAATCAGCTGCAAAAATCCTAGAATATTCCTTGTAACCTCCCCCACCCCCTTTTATGATGTGTCTTTTCATTTTTCTTAGACTTTTCATTAGCTAGTTTTAATTGTTAGGAGTTATTTGAGTCTTTTGATTGTCTTTTGCTGAGTCTATAAAAGGGGAGGGGCATGTGAAGCTAATCATTCAGCATTGTAAGAGATTTCCAAAGTAATACAAGCACCTTTGAGAGTGATTCTCATTTGTGTCTCAAAAATTCCTAGTTCTATATCTTGAATTTGGCTAATTCAAGTGGGGTTCTAGGTTCTCTTCCTTTTCCAATTGGAGTGATTCCTTGGTTAAGACAAGAGAATTAGCCCAAGATCAAATCATTGAGTGGCTCCGTGAAGGATTATCTCAATTACAAGATCTTGTTCTATCCCTTTTTCTTGTGTAGTGAAGTTCTTCTTCCATCTCATCCATCTTTCATTTCTCTTTCCAATTTGGCTTATTTGAGTTGGAGTTTGATTTGGTTCACTTACCCCCCCCACATATACATCACTTGGGCTTATTTGAAAGCTGAAATCTTAAACTTCAAAACCATGTGGAGCCTCAAGTTGTGGGACCACTTTAGGTAGGCCAAAAGTGCACACAAAAAGCGGGAAAATTCGGTATGAAGGCGGCATTACGTCTTCGGGCATGAACGCCAATTTCCGGCAAAGTTTTGCAACTTCTTTGACTTCTTCATGGTGTCTAAAGTCCTTGAACTCGCATAATAAGAGGAAATATAAGAGTTCCCATGCACGCTCTTGTTTGACACTTTTCTTCTTGGAAGTTGACCTTAAATAAAAATAAAAATAAAAATGATGCATATGGGAATATGCATCATAACCTCCCCCACCCCTTTTATGATGTGTCTTTCCATTTATCTTAGTCTTTTCATTTTACTAGTTTTAATTGTTAGGAGTTATTTGAGTCTTTTGTTGTCTTTTGCTGAGCCTATATAAAGGGGGGGCATGTGAGCATTGTAGATCAGATTTCTAAGGCATTTCAAGAGTAATTCAAGCACCTTTGAGAGTGATTCTCATTTGTGTCCCAAAAATTCCTAGTTCTATATCTTGAATTTGGCTAATTCAAGTGGTGTTCTAGGTTCTCCTTCTTTTCTTTGGAGTGATTCCTCAGAAGACTGAAGGGAATTAGCCCAAGACCAAGGTGTGAGTGGCTCCGGAAGGATTATCTCATACTCAAAGTCTTGCACTATCCATCTCTATCCTGTTTGGTGATATTCTTCATCTTTCGCATCTTTCTCTCTCTTCATTTTGCTTAAGTTTGATTTGAGTTTGATTTGGATCACTTTCCACCCACATATACATCATATGGTAACCTCAAGAAGTGTGCATTTTTCACTCATGAGGTAACCTTCCTTGGTTACATTGTCACAAGTGAAGGCATCAAAGTTGATGAGAGTAAAGTGGAAGCAATTCGGTCTTAGCCAACCCCCAAGAGTATTCATGATGTGCGAAGTTTCCATGGGCTTGCCTCATTCTATAGGCGGTTCATTAGAAACTTTAGTACCATTATGGCCCCTATGACCGAGGTTATCAAAGGTGCATCGTTCAAGTGGACTCCCAAGGCTCAAGAAGCCTTTGAAACCATCAAGTCCAAACTCACCCAAGCACCGGTTCTTGCCTTGCCATGCTTTGATAAAGTGTTTGAGGTAGAGTGTGATGCGTCGGGAGTTGGCATTGGAGGAGTCCTCACTCAAGAAGGGCGGCCCTTAGCCTTCTTTAGTGAGAAGCTTTGTGACTCAAGGAGGAAGTACTCCACTTATGATAAGGAGTTCTATGCAATAGTGAGGTGCCTTGAGCATTGGAATCATTACTTGGTGGCTAGTGAGTTCATCTTGCACTCCGATCATGAAGCCTTGAAATACATTCAAGGGCAACATAAACTTAAACTCACGGCATGCCAAGTGGGTGGAGTTCCTCCAATCTTTCAACTTCACCATCAAGCATAAGTCCGGAAAGCTCAACCAAGGAGCCGATGCCTTGTCAAGGAGGCACTTATTGCTATTCCAACTTGATGCTTGCATTCTTGGTTTTGAGCATTTGAAGTCCCTCTATGAGAATGATGAAGATTTGGGAGAGCTCTACAAGGAGTGCCTTCGACATCCCAAAGGTGACTTCCTTGTCCAAGATGGATTTTTGTTCAAGGGATCGAGATTGTGTGTGCCTAAGTGTGGCACAAGAGAGTTACTCATATGTGAGGTCCATGGAGGATCTCTTGCCGGTCACTTTGGAGAAAACAAGACCCTTATGATGTTAAGGGAGCATTATTATTGGCCAAGTATGAGTAAAGATGTCCAAGAGGTATTGAAGAGATGCGCAACTTGCCAAATTGCCAAGAGCCACCTCCTACCCCACGGCTTATACACTCCCTTACCTACTCCCAATCATCCTTGGGAGGATGTGAGCATGGATTTTGTTCTTGGCCTTCCAAGAACACAAAGGGGTAAAGATTCGATCTTTGTTGTTGTTGATCGTTTTTCTAAGATGGCCCATTTCATACCTTGTACCAAGACCAATGATGCCACCCACATTGCCGAATTATACTTCAAGGAAGTAATGAGGCTACATGGCATCCCTAGATCCATTGTTTCGGATAGGGATACCAAGTTCCTTAGCCATTTTTGGGTGACACTTTGGAAGAAGATGGGAACCAAGCTCAAGTATAGCATTTCATGCCACCCTCAAACGGATGGGCAAACCGAAGTCACCAACCGGACTTTGGGAACCCTCTTAAGAGTGCTAGTGAAATCCAACATCAAAGCTTGGGACTTAGCCTTGCCACAAGCCGAATTCGCTTTCAACAAGTCACCTAGCAAGGCCACGGGCTTGTCTCCATTCAAGGTAGTCTATGGGATGGATCCCTTGAGTCCCCTTGATCTTGCTCCAAGAGAAATGAATGCGAAGCCTCACATGGAGGCTAGCAAGCGAGTCGAAGAGATCCAAAAGCTCCATGAAACCGTGAAGGCCAAAATTGAGAAGGCCAATGCCTCATACAAAGACCATGCCAACAAGCATAGAAAGAAGATGGTGCTTCACCCCGGTGATTTGGTATGGGTTCACTTAAGGAAGGAACGGTTTCCTTCTAAGAGGAAGAGCAAATTGATGCCAAGGGCCGATGGTCCTTTTGAAGTATTGGAACGCATCAATGATAATGCATACAAGATCAATTTGCCCGGTGAGTATGGAGTTTCGGCTACTTTCAACGTAGCCGACCTTAGCCCTTATGAGGAGGATGATAATCTTATCAATTTGAGGGCAAATTCTCTTCAACAAGGGGAGGATGATGGAGGTCCATCCCCTAACATGATCCATGGCCATCAAGGGAGCCCAAAAGGTCCAAACCTCATGTCCAAGATGCAAGAAATCAACCTAAGGGAACAAGGAAATTATTTCCTCAAAACTGGAATTTCAGGCGTGCACAAACCCGGTTTTGTGCACGTTATTTCCTAAACTTCCCAAGGCTAAAATGGGGTTCCAGGAAGCCTAAGTTTAAGTTCAAGATGTGCTCTTTCCATCAAGACCTCTTGCAAGTCATTTGGAGTTCATTTGATACCTCAAAACCTCAGGCAAAGTCAATCACTACATCCTGGCGCTGAACTGGGCAGGGCTAAACAAGAGGTTGTTTGGTGGCCCATTTCTCCTCTATTTGGGTTGAAACTTTTATGGTTTGAAAGTACTTTAAAAATATTATCAAGTGACCATAAAAAAACCTCAGCCAAATTACACTCATGAGGAGCTATTAACCACCAAAACAAGGGAAGAAACACCCTTTTAAACCGGGTAATGGGGCAGCCGGGTACAAGAGAGAAGAGTGAGGTGTTTTATTGCTCTAACCCATGCTTAGCCACTTGCAAGAGTCATCATGAAGGGTACTTAGCTGCCAAGAAGCTTCCATTCACCCCTAGGCCGACACATCATCCTCAAGATTAGCATTGAAGAGGTGTCAAGTGGAGGATGCATCTACCCTTTTTTGTTTTGATATGATCTATGTATTTTTGCCTAGTTTAGCTTATAGTGCAACCTAGGGCCTATGATTTGTACTTGGAACTTTTGTATTAATACCCCCACAAGCCCCTTGGCCGGCCACTAAGCTTGTTTATGAATGAAAGTTGAGCTTTGCTCCTTTGAATCCTCAAACTCTCTTCTAGCTTATCTCATCTTTTGGCCAAGTTGAGTGGTGATCTAGTAAGAGTCTTAACTTCCTTCTTGGTGGTGTTTCTGTATCCAAGAGGTTGTTAAGGGCCCTAACATCAAACCTTGGTGGTGTTTCTGTATCCAAGGTAGGTGTTAGTTCCGGTTCTATCCTTCCCAACTCAAGGTGAGTTTGTGAATTCAAAGTTGCCTTGTTGTTACCTCCCATTGCTTTCATCCCACCCTCGTTCCTATTCTCTTGGGTTTTCCTTGAGGATACATCAGAACACCTTTTAATGCTCATGCTAGAACTCATGGTAGGACTTGATGTGTATGGGGCTGATTTGTGGATGTGTTTGGGTTTGGAAGCTTGGTCAAGTAGGCAACCTAGGCTCTGATACCAATTGATGTATATGTGGGTGGTAAGTGAACCAAATCAAACTCAAATAAATCCAAATAAGAATTGAACCAAAGTAAAGAGAAAATGGAAGGTTGATTGAGATGGAATGAAAATAATAACAAAAAAGAACAAAGGATAAACAAGACCTTGCACTTGAGATAATCCTTCGCGGAGCCACTCAAGGACTTGATCTTGGGCAAATCCTCTCGTCTTCACCAAGGAATCACTCCAATTGGAAAAGAAAAGAGAACCTAGAACACCACTTGAACTTGCCAAAATTCAAGATATAGAACTAGGGATTTGGAATACTTTTAAGAATCACACTCAAAGGTAATTGTATTTCACTTGGGAGAGCTTACAACTCTGAATTCCAATGCAACTACATAACCCACCTATTTATAGGCTAAACAAAGATAACCAAAAGACTTAAAAACTCCTAGCAATTAAAACTAGAAAATTGAAAAGGCTTGGAAAATGGAAAAGACTCAACATAAAGGGGTGGGGGAGGTTACAAAGAATATTCTAGGCTTCCAATCAGCTGAAAACATCCATCTAGAACACTCCAAGTCGTGCATGATGTCATCCACATGATGTCATGTAACCAAAGTCTCTTCATTTGCCCAGCATTTAATCCTTGCAGCAGCCTTCACTTCAACTGAGTATTTCTCTCAGCTCACACGTCCAAATACGGTGATTTTGGGCTTGTTGGAAAGCCCTGGAAATCTATTGTCCAGAATGGGCTCATTTGCTCAATTTGGATAAGTAGATAAAAAGTTATGGCCCGAACATTACACCTATATCAGAACTGGACTGGAGCAGGACATATCTTCCTTGAGTAATATTTAGCCCAACCAAATGACGTCCAAATTAAACATAATTGGGCTTGTTTGAAAGCTGAGATCTCAAACGTCAAAACCATGTGGCCCCTCAAGTTGGGGGTCCACTTGAGCTAGTCCAAAAAATGAGCACAAAAAAAATTACCTTCCGCAGGGATGAATCGGGCACCAATTCTTCCGGAAGGAATATGAGTTTTATCCAGATTTTCGCCACTTGCTTGACTTCTTCATGGTGTCTAAAGTCCTTGAACTCACATAATAAGAGAAAATATGAGAGTTCCCATGCACGCTCTTGTTTGACACTTTTCTTCTTGGAAGTTGACCTTAAATAAAAATGATGCATATGGGAATATGCATCAGTTTAACCTTGACAAAAGTGAGTTTGACTCTGGTTTTAACCCATGGGAAGAAAGCTTAGGATGTGTTTAAACCCTCCCAACCAAGAAATTAAGGTTAAACAAAGTTTAAGTGGGGTTTTCAAGCTAAAAGAAAAAACCGTGCAGATTAGGTGCAATTCTGACCGGTTTGGCAAAACATCTTGTTCCTCCTTTCTTTGACTTGGATAGTGATGTAGTCCCCACCACCATTAGCAATGAAGAAGGTCCAACAAGTCAATCAAAGTCCAATACAGGCTCCAAGATACAAGCCAAGGTCCAAATTGTCCAAGCAACCCAAGGTGGTGCACACGGGTTCAAGAACCAATCCTCATCCGGTTTTGTGCACTTGATTTCCTAAGCTTTAAGGAGGCTTAAGTCCTTACTTTTTGCATTTTGATAAACCTTAAGATGTCCCCTTTCATGCCCCAATGTTAGTTCACCACTATGCAACTCAAAGAAAGGAGGAACAAGGTGTTTTGCCAAACCGGTTAGAATTGCACCTAATCTGCACGGTTTTTTCTTTTAGCTTGAAAACCCCACTTAAACTTTGTTTAACCTTAATTTCTTGGTTGGGAGGGTTTAAACACATCCTAAACTTTCTTCCCATGGGTTAAAACCAGAGTCAAACTCACTTTTGTCAAGGTTAAACCAAGCCCCAAAACCGGCTACAAAACTGTCCAAGAACCCGGTTCACAGTCCGGTTTTATTTTGCCCTCTCCGGTGGGTTTTCTTCACTTCAGCAGCTATGGCACGCCCCTCAAGGCTGGGCACATATCCCAAAGTCCCAATGATGAGCTGCAACCTTGAGAAGAACAACCAATGGGAGAGAGGCTGCCATGGAAGATGTTCCCTCTTTGTAATTGGCTAGCCATAAAGTGCTTGTCCCCTTTTCGGCTGTCCAATGGAAAGAGAGGAGGTTTATCAGCTGCTTTGGCTTATGTTTAAGCTAATTATAATGTAAACATCATGTGTCTTGCTTTCCTTAATGTTAAAGGATGTAATTAAGCTAGCCCAAATTAGATAACAACCGGTTTTGCTCTTAACCGGGTATGCTTAGCTAATCAAGACCTTTCCTCCCTAGGAAGGAAAGGATTAGTAAGGTGCTTGCTTACTTGTGTGCTTGCTTGACATGCTTACTAAAGCAATGCACGGCCATAGCAAGAAAAACCAGCTTTTGTTGAATGAAAATCAGTTTGAAAGCTTGAAAACTTTCTCTCTCAAATTCTTGCTTGCTTATCCTTAATTAGGCCAATTAAGGTGGTATTCAAGTCAAGTCTTAACCTTGATTAAGTGGTGATATCTATATCTTAGTCAAGATTAAGGGCCCTAAGCTCAAGATTGGTGTTGTTTCTGTATCCTTTCATTGAGTTTAGCCTATCCTATTCATGCTTGCCTCAACCGGGTTAAGAGAGGATTAAGGTAAGATTATTAGCTTAAGTTTATAAGTTAATAATCTTTTACTTTGAAGCCCCCTTGATGTATGTGTGCGTGGAAAGTGATCCAAATCAAACTCAAACTCAAAACAAACCAAAGTGAAAAGAGAAATGAAAGATGGATGAGATGGAAGAAGATCTTCACCACACAAGAAAAGGATAGAACAAGACCTTGTAATTGAGATAATCCTTCACGGAGCCACTCAATGACTTGATCTTGGGCTAATTCTCTTGTCTTAACCGAGGAATCACTCCAATGGAGAAGATAGAGAACCTAGAACACCACTTGAATTTGCCACAATTCAAGATATAGAATTAGGAATTTTAGAGGCACTTTTGAGAAACACACTCAAAGTACTTGTATTGCTTTTGGAAATCTCATACAATCTGAATGACAAGCATCACACGCCCCTCCTCTTTTATAAGCTCAGCAAAAGACAACCAAAAGACTCAATAACTCTTAACCATTAAAACTAGCCAATGAAAAGACTAAGTAAAATGAAAAGACTCATCATAAAAGGGGTGGGGGAGGTTACAAGGAATATTCTAGGATTTCTATCAGCTGATTATCTCCATCTAGAAGCCTCCAAAACGTGCACAATATCAGCCACACAAACACATGTAACCGAAGACTCTTCACTTTCCCAGAATTAATCCTTACAGCTGCCTCAACTTCAACAGAGTATATCTTCCAGAATACTAGGCCAAAACACGCGTTCTTGGGCTTTCTAGAAAGCCCTCAAAGGCTATTTTCCAGAATGGGCTCATTTGCTCAATTTGGATATGCGGTTTAAAAGTTATGGACCAAACAATGCACCTATCTTAGACTAGACTGGATCAGAATAATGTACCTTTGAGTGATATTTTGCCAAATCAAATGACGTCCAAATTAAACAAACTTGGGCTTATTTTAAAGCTGAAATCTTAAGCTTCCAAAGCATATGGGCCCTCAAGTTGTGGGCCTACTTGAGCTTGTCCAAAAGTTGCCACAGAAATTACCTTCCGCAGGGACGAATCGGGCACTAATTCTTCCGAAAGGAATAACACTTTTCTACAGAGTTTTGCCACGTCTTTGACTTCTTGAAGCTTGATTGGGCCTTCCTTGGGCTAGGCTTGATGGTCTTTGGGCCGTTCATGATGGTCTCCATCATTACCCCCGGGTGAGTGAAAGTTTGCCCTCAAACTAGGAAGGGGCTCATCAGTAAAATAGGGGCTAAGGTCGGAGACATTGAATGTAGCTGAAACTCCATAAAATCCGGGAAGATCAACCTTGTAAGCATTAGGCCCAACCTTCTCAAGGATCTCAAAGGGCCCATCGGATCGAGGCATCAACTTAGATTTTCTTTTAGAAGGAAAACGTTCCTTTCGCAGGTGAATCCAAACCAAGTCTCCAGGCTGAAAATGTACCTCTTTCCGGTGCTTGTTGGCGCTTTGCATGGCTCTCTCATTAGCCTTGGCTATGTTGTCACGAACGCGAGCATGAAGTTCTTGAATTTCCTTGGCTCGTTTCTCGGCTTCCCAACTAAGTTTTGTAGGAGTGGGAATAGGAATAAGATCCAACGGACTCCTGGGATTATAGCCATAGACAACTTGAAAAGGAGAGAGTTGGGTGGACTTGCTAGGCACTCGATTGAATGCAAACTCGGCATGGGGCAACAACTCATCCCAATTCTTCAAATGCTTCTTCACAAGGACTCGTAGTAAAGTACCCAAAGTCCTATTAGGGACTTCAGTTTGTCCATCGGTTTGGGGATGACATGTTGTGCTAAACTTGAGTTGAGTACCCAATTTACGCCACAAAGTGAGCCAAAAGTGACTAAGGAACTTAGGGTCACGATCGGATACCATACTCTTAGGAATGCCATGTAGTCTCACAATTTCCTTGAAGTACAAGTTAGCCACTTGAGTAGCATCATTAGTAGTGTGGCAAGGGATGAAATGCGCCATCTTGGAAAATCGGTCCACAACTACCTATAATGGAATCCTTGTTCCTTTGGGTTCTAGGCAAACCCGTAATGAAGTCCAAACTAATATCTTCCCAAGGGGCTTGAGGAATAGGAAGAGGGGAGTACAAGCCTTGGGCAACGCATGGCTCTTAGCCATTTGACAAGTAGAACATCTTTTGATGAAATGCTCTACATCTCTTGACAGCTTTGGCCAATAGTAGTGTTCCTTCAACATTGCTCTTGTCCTCTCTACACCGAAATGGCCGGCTAGGGCTCCTCTATGTAGCTCTTGGATAAGGAGCTCTCTAAATCCGCATTGAGGAATGCAAAGGCGTGAGCCTTTAAATAGGAACCCATCTTCTAAGTGAAACAACCCATGGGGGTGCTTAGAACACTTCTCAAAAATATCCTTGAAATTGATGCATATTTCCATATGCATCATTTTAATTCAAGTCCAATTTCAAAGAAGAAAAGGGTCAAAGAAGATCATGCATGTGATGCATATTCCCATATGCATCATTTTTATTTAAGGTTAACTTCCAAGAAGAAAAGTGTCAAATAAGAGCGTGCATGGGAACTCTCATATTTTCTCTTATTATGTGAGTTCAAGGACTTTAGACACCATAAAGAAGTCAAAGAAGTTGCAAAACTTTGCCGGAAATTGGCGTTCATGCCCGAAGAGGTAATGCCGCCTTCATCCCGAATTTTCCTAATTTTTGTGTGCACTTTTGGCCTAACTAAAGTGGTCCCACAACTTGAGGCTCCACATGGTTTTGAAGTTTAAGATCTCAGCTTTCAAACAAGCCCAATTATGTTTAATTTGGACGTCGTTTGGTTGGGCTAAATATTACTCAAAGAAGACATGTCCTGCTCCAGTCCAGTTCTGATATAGGTGTAATGTTCGGTCCATAATTTTTGATCTACTTATCCAAATTGAGCAAATAAGCCCATTCTGCAAAATATATTTCCAGGGCTTTCCAACAAGCCCAGAATCACCTGATTTGGACGTGTGTGCTGAGCGTTATGCTCAGTTGAAGTGGAGGCTGCTGCAAGGATTAAATGCTGGGCAAATGAAGAGACTTTGGTTACATGACATCATGTGGATGACATCATGCACGACTTGGAGTGTTCTAGATGGATGTTTTCAGCTGATTGGAAGCCTAGAATATTCTTTGTAACCTCCCCCACCCCTTTATGTTGAGTCTTTTCCATTTTTCAAGCCTTTTCAATTTTCTAGTTTTAATTGCTAGGAGTTTTTAAGTCTTTTGGTTGTCTTTGTTTAGCCTATAAATAGGTGGGTTATGTAGTTGTATTTCATTATTCAGAGTTGTAAGCTTTTCCAAGTGAAATACAAATACCTTTGAGTGTGATTCTCAAAAGTATTCCAAAATCCCTAGTTCTATATCTTGAATTTTGGCAAGTTCAAGTGGTGTTCTAGGTTCTCTTTTCTTTTCCAATTGGAGTGATTCCTTGGTGAAGACAAGAGGATTTGCCCAAGATCAAGTCCTTGAGTGGCTCCGTGAAGGATTATCTCAAGTGCAAGGTCTTGTTTATCCTTTGTTCTTTTTTGTTATTATTTTCATTCCATCTCAATCAACCTTCCATTTTCTCTTTACTTTGGATCAATTCTTATTTGAGTTTGATTTGGTTCACTTACCACCCACATATACATCAGCATGGAAATGTGCCTATTTGGTCTTCTTAAGTGAGTTCAAAGACTCGCGACACTATGGAGAGGTCAAAAAGAGGTTAAGCTTTGCTAGAAATTTGGTGCCGAATTCATCCCTGCGGAAACCGATTTTTGTGACCACTTTTGGACAAGCTCAAGTGGACCCACAACTTGAGGGCCCATGTGCTTTTGAAGCTTAAGATTTCATCTTTCAAATAAGCCCAAGTTTGTTTAATTTGGACATCATTTGATTGGGCAAAATATCACTCAAAGATACGTTATGCTGATCCAGTCCAGTCTGAGATAGGTGCATTGTTTGGTCCATAACTTTCAAACCGCTTATCCAAATTGAGCAAATGAGCCCATTCTGGAAAATAGACTTCCAGGGCTTTCTAACAAGCCCAAGAACGCGTGATTTGGCCGAGTATTCTGGAAGTTATGCTCTGTTGAAGTTGAGGCAGTTGCAAGGATTAATGCTGGGAATATGAAGAGTCTTCGGTTACATATACTTGTGTGGCTGATATTGTGCACGTTTTAGATGCTTCTAGATTGATGTAATCAGCTGCAAAAATCCTAGAATATTCCTTGTAACCTCCCCCACCCCTTTTATGATGAGTCTTTTCATTTTTCTTAGACTTTTCATTAGCTAGTTTTAATTGTTAGGAGTTATTTGAGTCCTTTGATTGTCTTTTGCTGAGTCTATAAAAAGGGGAGGGGCGTGTGAAGCTATTCATTCAGCATTGTAAGAAATTTCCAAAGCAATACAAGTACTTTGAGTGTGTTTCTCAAAAGTGCAACTAAAATCCTAGTTCTATATCTTGAATTGTGGCAAATTCAAGTGGTGTTCTAGGTTCTCTTCCTTTTCCAATTGGAGTGATTCCTTGGTTAAGACAAGAGAATTAGCCCAAGGTCAAGTCATTGAGTGGCTCCGTGAAGGATTATCTCAATTACAAGATCTTGTTCTATTCCTTTTTCTTGTGTAGTGAAATTCTTCATCCATCTCATCCATCTTTCATTTCTCTTCCCAATTTGGCTTATTTTGAGTTGGAGTTTGATTTGGTTCACTTGCCACCCACATATACATCAGAAATCATCATCTTTGGAGTACAAGTCTTTCACAATCTCAAAACCAAGTACTTTAGTACTCAAAGTGGAGAGTAACAAGTACCTACGAGAGAGTGCATCGGCTCCTTTGTTGAGAGTCCCCGCCTTATGTTGGATGGTGAAATGGAAGGACTAAAGATACTCTACCCATTTAGCATGTCTAGGCCTGAGTTTGTGTTGTCCTTGAATGTACTTGAGAGCCTCATGATCAGAATGGAGAATGAATTCTTCTCCAACAAGATAATGACGCCAATGCTCCAATGCTCTAATGATAGCATAAAACTCCTTGTCGTAGGTGGAGTACTTCTTCTTGGCATCGTTGAGCTTCTCACTAAAGAAGGCAATGGGTCTCTCTCTTGAGATAGGACAGCTCCAATTCCTACCCCTGATGCATCACATTCAACTTCAAAAACTTTGGCAAAATCAGGTAAGGCTAGGACGGGAGCACTAGTGAGTTTCTTCTTGATCTCTTCACAGGCTTGTTGTGCTTGCTCGTTCCAAGAAAATTCTTTGCTTTTAATTACCTCGGTCATAGGAGCCACAATGGTGCTGAAATTTCGGATGAATCTCCGGTAAAATGATGCTAAGCCATGGAAAGGATGAAGCAAACTCAAGGAAAATGTAATGAGGTATGCTGGTTGTGATGGATATATCAAGGAAAGGATGAAACCAAGCTATGATTCACCAAGAACATGAAGCAAACAAGTGAAAGCAACACGGCATGGGGAAGCACGGCCGTGCTTGGTGGCATGGGGTGGCCGTGCCACTTTTCTGCCCACAAAGACTAGGATTTCCCACTTTGCACGGTTTGAATGCTTTTGAAGTTTGGTTTGAATACAAGTCTTTTGGAGAGGTAAGAATCGTGGAAATGGATATAAATGGAAGTAAATGGAGTGGATAGATGAGGGGATATGAAGAATACACTAAGTGAAAGAAATCAAGTTGAACATTCAAGCTAATAACTTCACTTAGAATTTGTGTAGTTGAAACTAGGATAGGATAGGCTAAACTCAATGTTTGGATACAGATATCACCACCAAACTTAAGTTTAGAGTCTTTAACCTTGGATTAAGATACAGAAACACCACTTAATTCAAGATTAAAACCTACTTGATCACCACCTTAATTGACTAGATTAAGGATAAGCAAGTTGGAATTTGGTTGCACTAAGGCATGAAAGCACAAAACTCTCAAAGAGGTTTTTAACTCCAATCTGATATATGTTACAAGGGGGGGCTGTGTGCCTTTAAATAAGCAAGCTAGCATCCACACAAGCACACACCTCACCTTTCCCTCCTAAGGAGGAAAGGTATTAAGAGCTAAGCAAGCTGATTTGTGCTAATCTAAAATACAAGCTTGCTTAAACTAGTCTAATACATTCTAAACATGAAGGAAAACATTATTAATACTTATTATGCATTAATATACTCATAAACAAAGCTTAAACATGCTGATTTGCTTGCTGAATTCCTATTGGATAGCCGTAAAGTGCCTTCCCCTTTTCGGCTCACCAATCAGATTGCATGGTGCTGTTTTCTCCTTTGTTTTCTCATTGGTTCACACATTTCAAAGCCTTCTCAGCAGCAAATTATTGTGTTTCTAGCAAGCCTTGGACGTGGTGTGATGTAGGCAAGCAACCAAGCAGCTGGGAAAACCCACTTGAGAAGGAAAAACACCTCATGCTTAAACCGGGTTGTGCTGGCAGAATGCAGGGTCTGATTGCAGGCCACGTTTCCCAGGGCAAACGTGGTCATAACTTGTCTTGCCACACATGGTTGGAAAGCTTAAGAAGTCCTCTAACATCTCCAAGTGGAATTACTCAATGTGGAGTTCATTTGCCTGATGAAAATATCAAAATGGCTAGGGTGGTCTGAACTGAGTCTCAGTCTGCATGGTTTGGAAGATTGACCTGGTTCTTCATCTTCCACTTGACTTAACTTGCTTTTATCACTTGGACCACATAGCTAACATCTTGGGGACCCCAAATATGAAAAAATACAAGACTTATACCAAAATATAGCTTAAGAAATGAAAAGAACAAAACCGGATACATTCTGACCCTGCTGGACAGTTTGTATATCTTGGGTTTATTAGCTAATTTGAGAGGGAAAATGAAGTCCAAATGGGATGAAACTTTTTTTGTTACAAAGCTGACTTCTTGAACTTTAATCCCAATGCAAAATATTGGACTTAAACCTTAAAGGGTTTGACGTAATTAACCTCTCAAAACCGGGTTTGCTGCTGAAAACAAACCTGACCTGCTGTTTTAGGTCCTTAAACAAAACAAGGATGAATTATTCACCCTTTAATCACCAAAATGAAATTACCTAGCTTGATTTGATTTTTTTTAAATCAAAGGGCATGGAGGGATCTCCATCACCAAGGCACTCAAACAAACCTTCTGTCAAAAGCATTCCAAACCATTACTTACAACTCCTAATCTTGAATTAAGAGTAAGTGAGGAAGTGGTTCATGATATATTCAAAGAGTCCCTTAAGTCCAACATTCAAATCAGTAAGGGACATGAAAAGAAGAGAGTCTCTAAGTTCAAAAGAGACTTGTTTTCATGGTTAATTTTATTTCAGCTAGAAATGAAGAAAGAAGAGGAGTTCATTACCTACTATGATTTGAGGGCAAATCATTTTTAACAAGGGGAGCATGATGGAAATCTCTCCATCCCTTTTGTTTTAAAAGAATCAAATCAATTAGGTAAGCTCAATATGCTGGTTTAAGGATGAATAAATCATCCAAATTTTGTTTAAACATTGAAACTACCGGGTAAGGGTTAATTCTAGCGGCTAACCCGTTTTTGTGTGCTTAATTTCTCAAACATACTAAGGGTTTATGATGGAGGTCCATCCTCAAGGTCTAAAAATGTTTCATTGATCCAAAATAATCAAGAAATCAACTCCAAAGTCACGGCCATGAGTCACTTGATGGCAAACACACAAGGTGATACACCCGGGTTCTCATCCAGATTTTTACCCGGTCTTTGCTATCTTATTACATCGGCCTAAAGCATATTTTAGTGTCCGTTTTTTGGATGATTATCAAGTTCAGGATGTTAGCTTTTAAGTCCAATTGGTTTCATGTCATTTGGAATTCATTTGGTTACTTAAAACAGTTCATCTTTTGAACCTGTCCGGATTGCACTGCAAAATGCACGGTTTTGGTTTTCTGGTTTGTTCAGGGGGCAAATGACGTCCAAATGCTACGATTCCAATTGGAGGGTAAACTAGACATCTTGAGGTTTCCAACCATGTAAGAAACGTAGCAATTAGTCATCATTTGAGGTGTCAAACATGCGTTGCAAGTGGAGGCAGAAACCGGCTGCTTGACACCCGGTTGCTTAGCCTGGTGGTTTTCCTCCTTCAAGGGGTTTGCTTAAGGTGGAAGGCTGCCAAGCAGGTCATTTTGAGCTGCTTGATTAAGCACCACTCAGCTACTTGAGAGAGAGACACGTGGAGCTAGTGAAACGCCACCATTTTGCAAGCTCTCATTCGACCACTCAAGCATGACATGGCACACATGCAATTTTCAGTCCTTTTGAGGTGGCAGCCATGCTCTCTTACCTTCCTTGAAGGGAAATTGAGTCAACAAGGTTTCTTAATACTTAGGAAAGAGTTTAAGAAGGAAATCTTGTGTTTTGTAGCTTAAACTTTCAGCTTATGTATGTTTTAGCTTAAACCATGTATTACTAAGCATAGGATTAGTTTAATGACTTTCCTTGCCTAGAAGGAAAGCTCTTTTCATGTAATCACAAGGCTATATAAGTGCCTTGGCTGCTCTTTTGTTAAACAAGAAGTTTTGAGTATTAAAGTTGAGAGCAAAGACTTTGTGTCTTGTGATTTCTTAAACACTTAATTTGCTTATCCTTAATTGTGGCCGATTAAGGTGGTGACCAAGTGATGTATATGTGGGTGGAAAGTGATCCAAATCAAACTCAAATCAAACTTAAGCAAAATGAAAAGAGAGAAAGATGGGGAAGATGAAGAATATCACCAAACAGGATAGAGATGGATAGTGCAAGACTTTGAGTATGAGATAATCCTTCCGGAGCCACTCACACCTTGGTCTTGGGCTAATTCCCTTCACTCTTCTGAGGAATCACTCCAAAGAAAAGAAGGAGAACCTAGAACACCACTTGAATTAGCCAAATTCAAGATATAGAACTAGGAATTTTTGGGACACAAATGAGAATCACTCTCAAAGGTGCTTGAATTACTCTTGAAAATGCCTTAGAAATCTGATCTACAATGCTCACACGCCCCCCCTTTATATAGGCTCAGCAAAAGACAACAAAAGGACTCAAATAACTCCTAACAATTAAAACTAGTAAAATGAAAAGACTAAGATAAATGGAAAGACACATCATAAAAGGGGTGGGGGAGGTTACAAGGAATATTCTAGGATTTCTTAGCTGATTACACCAATCTAGAAGGCTCCAAAACGTGCACAATGTCAGCCACACAATCACATGTAACCGAAAACTCTTCATATTCCCAGAATTAATCCTTGCAGCTGCCTCAACTTCAACAGAGCATAACTTCCAGAATACTCGGCCAAATCACGCGTTCTTGGGCTTGATAGAAAGCCCTGGAAGTCTAGTTTTCAGAATGGGCTCATTTGCTCAATTTGGATAAGCGGTTTAAAAGTTATGGCCCAAACAATGCACCTATCTCAGACTGGACTGGATCAGCATAACGTATCTTTGAGTGATATTTTGCCCAATCAAATGATGTCCAAATTAAACAAACTTGGGCTTATTTGAAAGCTGAAATCTTAAACTTCAAAACCATGTGGAGCCTCAAGTTGTGGGTCCACTTGAGCTTGTCCAAAAGTGGTCACAAAAAATCGGGTTCCGCAGGGATGAATTCAGCGCCAAATTTCTAGCAAAGCTTAACCTCTTTTTGACCTCTTCATAGTGTCGTGAGTCTTTGAACTCACTTAATAAGACCAAATAAGCACACTTCCAAGCATGATCTTCTTTGACCCTTTTCTTCTTTGAAATTGGACTTGAATAAAAATGATGCATATGGAAATATGCATCATACTCCCCGGGTTGTTTTGAGTTTGTCCTCAAACTCAAAGGGTTGGCAAGCTTCTCATGAAGGGAGGCATGCTTATGAAATGGGAGCTCTTGTAGGAAGTGGTCAAAGGGCATCACCTCTAGAGAGATATAGAAGAGGGTGAGGGGAGGATGATAAAACGGGTCATATCTGGTGAGGAGAAGAGGCGGAAGTGGGAAATCTTCTTTGGGGGCAAGGGTTTGGGAAGGATGAATGAGGGTTAAGGCTTGTCGGTCCTTTTGTGGTTTGAAGGGTTGGGAAGGTTGAATGGGGGTTAAGGTGAATTCTTCTTGGGTCAAGAGTTGCTCAAACTTTTCAGCAACCCTACATGGCTTCATCACTTCAAGGTCTTTAACTACATGCTCTTCAATTCTTGGGGTTATGCTCAAATTCACCTCATTATCTTCTTGGCACCCTTCTTCGGTGAAGGATTGCTCAATTTCTTGCACAATCTCTTCTTGCTTCAACTCGGATCTTTGGGTCTCAAGTTCAATGGTCTCTTCATCACCACAGTCACCAAAAACAAGAGGTAGGTCAACTAGGCTTGAAGCTTTTTCTCCAAGGATCTCTTCATCTTTGTTTGGCTTTTGAGAAACCTTCTCTAAGGGAAGTATTTCTTCTTTTTCAACCTTGAGTTCAATTTCTTCTTCAAGGCTTTCCTCCTGATCGTTCTCTTCTTTCACGGCTTTCCTTTCTTCCAAGGTAATGACCTCGTTATTTGGGCAATCCGTGGATAAGTGTCCAAGCCCTTGGCACTTGAGACACCTCCTAGGTTGTGGGGGAAAGATCATTTGTGGGGTTGGTTCTTTTTGTGGGGTGGAAGGGAATGAACCCGTGAGCTTAACAGAGATACTTTCTTTCATGGGCATGTAAGTGGATGGGTAAAAGGAACCCTTCAACTTACTACTCAATTTCTTCCAAGTTCTCACCTTTTCTTTTCCTTTCTTTTTTCGCTCAAACTTATATTTATTCCACCACTGAAGTGCACAACCTCTCAATCTTGAAATAACCACTTCGAACTTCTGTTGGTCATTAAGGATACAACAAGCAAAAACTCGTTCCACCTTAGATAACCAACCTGTGAACTCTTCCTTTTCGCCATGAAATTTTGGAATTGCAAAGCAAGCATATCCAATATCAATAAGAGCTAGTTCTTTCTCCAAGTTCTTTGAAGACGGCATGAAGGATGAGGTCTAGGGTTCTTCGTGGATTGATTTGAAACGTAAGTTGGCTGTGGCAAAGGTGGCACGGTCGTGCAAGGGGGCACGGGCAGGCCGTGCTATGCTTCGACTTGAAGAAATGCAGAAACTTACCGTGGCACGGTCGTGCTTGGTGGCACGGGGGCACCGTGCTCCGTCTCGACTTGAAGATTTCTGGAAAAATGATATGGCACGGTCGTGTATGGTGGCACGGGGGCACCGTGCTGCTTCTCTGGTCTTCAAGACTTCGGATTGCCGGTTTGTGCCTCTTTTTTTTTTTGTATTTTGGCTTTTTGGGATGTGTTTGGGTATGATGTGGGTCACTTAAAAGCCTTGGCTCTGATACCAATTGATGTATATGTGGGTGGAAAGTGATCCAAATCAAACTCAAATCAAACTTAAGCAAAATGAAAAGAGAGAAAGATGGGGAAGATGAAGAATATCACCAAACAGGATAGAGATGGATAGTGCAAGACTTTGAGTATGAGATAATCCTTCCGGAGCCACTCACACCTTGGTCTTGGGCTAATTCCCTTCACTCTTCTGAGGAATCACTCCAAAGAAAAGAAGGAGAACCTAGAACACCACTTGAATTAGCCAAATTCAAGATATAGAACTAGGAATTTTTGGGACACAAATGAGAATCACTCTCAAAGGTGCTTGAATTACTCTTGAAAATGCCTTAGAAATCTGATCTACAATGCTCACATGCCCCCCCTTTATATAGGCTCAGCAAAAGACAACAAAAGGACTCAAATAACTCCTAACAATTAAAACTAGTAAAATGAAAAGACTAAGATAAATGGAAAGACACATCATAAAAGGGGTGGGGGAGGTTACAAGGAATATTCTAGGATTTCTTAGCTGATTACACCAATCTAGAAGGCTCCAAAAACGTGCACAATGTCAGCCACACAATCACATGTAACCGAAGACTCTTCATATTCCCAGAATTAATCCTTGCAGCTGCCTCAACTTCAACAGAGCATAACTTCCAGAATACTCAGCCAAATCACGCGTTCTTGGGCTTGATAGAAAGCCCTGGAAGTCTAGTTTTCAGAATGGGCTCATTTGCTCAATGTGGATAAGCGGTTTAAAAGTTATGGCCCAAACAATGCACCTATCTCAGACTGGACTGGATCAGCATAACGTATCTTTGAGTGATATTTTGCCCAATCAAATGATGTCCAAATTAAACAAACTTGGGCTTATTTGAAAGCTGAAATCTTAACTTCAAAACACATGGGCCCTCAAGTTGTGGGTCCACTTGAGCTTGTCCAAAAGTGGTCACAAAAAATCGGGTTCCGCAGGGATGAATTCAGCGCAAATTTCTAGCAAAGCTTAACCTCTTTTTGACCTCTTCATAGTGTCGTGAGTCTTTGAACTCACTTAAGAAGACCAAATAGGCACATTTCCATGCATGATCTTCTTTGACCCTTTTCTTCTTTGAAATTGGACTTGAATAAAAATGATGCATATGGAAATATGCATCACCAAGTGAGTCTTGATCTTAGGTTAGGTGGTGTATCTTATCCTAATCCAAGATTAAGGGCCCTAAGCTAAGTGATTAGTGGTGTATCTTATCTAATCACAAGGCTTAGAACTATCCAGATTCCATTGAATTCACATAAAGTTCATGAAGTTAGCTTTGGGTTCCTTAAACCAAAGCTCTCCTTTTTTATGTTCTAATCAGTGAACTTCATTCCCACATCTCCTTTTTGTTTTCATATTCATTTCAAGCTTAATCAAGGCCAAGAATTCTTGCTTTGATTCAGTTTTGAGCCCAAACACAAAAGCCATCTCAAAAACCGTGAAGATCACAAACTAGGCGTGCTTAGGCAGCAAGTTGGCACGGTGCCCCCGTGCCTTGAAGCACGACCGTGCCACCCCTGGTTCGTGAGTTTCCCACTTGTTTTGGTTGTGTTCCTGTTGTAAGTTGGCTTGGGTTGTTCCTACCTTTGAGACTTACATCATATTTGGTATCAGAGCAAGTTCAGAACTTGGCCTGAACCCCACGTCATTCCCAGCTTATCTCTGAAGTCATTTCAAACACAATCAAACACAAGCCGTTCATTCCTGCGATTACAATGAGTACTAGCATGTCTGTGGAAGAAAGGCTTGAGGTTCTTGCCAAGCAAATGCAAGAAATAAGTGTGAGTAATCAAGAACTCAAGGCTCGAAATGAGTACTTGAGAAAACAGCTTGGAAACTACATAAAACAAAAGCAAAAGTTCCAAGAGCCACCCAGCATTCAAATTAGGACGGATTATGGCCATGAAAAGGAAGCTAGCAATGCATCTTCATTCTCTGAAGAGGATGTACCATTCAAAAGAACACAAAGAAGGACACGGCCTACTTTCAACTCTAATGAATTCAAGGTTGAAATTCCTGAGTTTGAAGGTAAGTTAGATCCTGATGAGTTCATTGAATGGTTGCAAACAGTGGAACGCATCTTTGAGTTTAAGGAGATTCCGGAGGATAAGAAAGTCAAGATAGTTGCTCTTAGACTAAGGAAATATGCCTCCTTATGGTGGACAAACCTTAATGCTAAGAGAACTAGGGAGAGGAAGAGTAAGATTACTACTTGGGACAAGATGAAAGCCAAGATGAAGGCACGGTTTTTGCCTTCCACATATGTTCAAGATCAATACATGCTCTTTCACCATTTGAATCAGGGTAAGATGAGTGTTGAAGAATATACTCGTGAGTTTGAGAAACTCATGATCAAATGTGACATTTATGAGCCTGAAGAACAAACCATGGTTCGTTACCTAGGAGGGCTTGATCCTAGGATAGCCAACGTGGTTGAATTGCAAGCCTTCACCACTTTTGATGAGATCTGTGTCTTAGCTCACGAAGTGGAACAACAAAGAAGGTCTCGATTTCATACCTGTGAAGAAGTTCCCACATTCCTTCCTCAAGAACAACCATTCAACAAGGGGAGCCCAAACCTTGTCCCTAAACCCATGGCCCCCCCATTTCCTACTCCACAAAAGAACCAAACACCACTACAAAGCCTACCCCCGCAACTTAAACCCAAGCATGGCACTTCCCGATGTTTTAAGTGCCAAGGATTTGGACACATAGCCGCCGATTGTGTCAATCGAAGAAGCATCACTCTGGCTGAGTGGGAGGCAATTGGAAAGGAAGAAAAGGAGGAAGAAAATCAAGAAGAAGACCTTGAAGAAATTGAGATCACTGCTGATGAAGGTGAAATGCTACTCTTGGAGAAGATGTCTCCAAATTTTCATGAAGAAAAGCATGAACAACATATGAATATTCATGTTTGTATGTTATTCATTCCAAAGGAGCAAGACCATATCCCATCCTTTCCCCACAAAATCATTCCATTCACATCTACCCAGGATCTCGCATGCTCAGGTCCTAAACTTGCTCAATTTACTCTCCCAAAGCAAAATCCAAACCCACCCCCCATCCATTCATTTCAACACCCACTTAAGTTTCACATGGCTGATGTGAGGAATACAGAAGCAAAGTTTAAACCAAGCTTATTTGAAGAGTTGATCCTTATTCAGCCTAGTTCACCTTTGTTTGCTGCTGGGTAGTACGTCCTTTCTGATTTGAGGATCAAATCTTCCCAACAAGGGGAGAATGATGGAGGTCCATCCTCAAGGTCTAATAACGTTTCGTTGGTCCAAAATAACCAAGAAATCAACTCCAAAGTCACGGCCATGAGTCACTTGATGGCAAACACACAAGGTGATACACCCGGGTTCTCATCCAGATTTTTACCCGGTCTTTGCTATCTTATTACATCGGCCTAAAGATATTTTGGTGTCCGTTTTTTGGATGATTATCAAGTTCAGGATGTTAGCTTTTAAGTCCAATTGGTTTCATGTCATTTGGAATTCATTTGGTTACTTAAAACAGTTCATCTTTTGAACCTGTCCGGATTGCACTGCAAAATGCACGGTTTTGGTTTTCTGGTTTGTTCAGGGGCAAATGACGTCCAAATGCTACGATTCCAATTGGAGGGTAAACTAGACATCTTGGGGTTTCCAACCATGTAAGAAACGTAGCAATTAGTCATCATTTGAGGTGTCAAACATGCGTTGCAAGTGGAGGCAGAAACCGGCTGCTTGACACCCGGTTGCTTAGCCTGGTGGTTTTCCTCCTTCAAGGGGTTTGCTTAACGTGGAAGGCTGCCAAGCAGGTCATTTTGAGCTGCTTGATTAAGCACCACTCAGCTACTTGAGAGAGAGAGACACGTGGAGCTAGTGAAACGCCACCATTTTGCAAGCTCTCATTCGACCACTCAAGCATGACATGGGACACATGCAATTTTCAGTCCTTTTGAGGTGGCAGCCATGCTCTCTTACCTTCCTTGAAGGGAAATTGAGTCAACAAGGTTTCTTAATACTTAGGAAAGAGTTTAAGAAGGAAATCTTGTGTTTTGTAGCTTAAACTTTTAGCTTATGTATGTTTTAGCTTAAACCATGTATTACTAAGCATAGGATTAGTTTAATGACTTTCCTTGCCTAGAAGGAAAGCTCTTTTAATGTAATCACAAGGCTATATAAGTGCCTTGGCTGCTCTTTTGTAAAACAACAAGTTTTGAGTATTAAAGTTGAGAGCAAAGACTTTGTGTCTTGTGATTTCTTAAAAACTTAACTTGCTTATCCTTAATTGTGGCCGATTAAGGTGGTGACCAAGTGAGTCTTGATCTTTGGTTAGGTGGTGTATCTTATCCTAATCCAAGATTAAGGGCCCTAAGCTAAGTGATTAGGGGTGTATCTTATCTAATCACAAGGCTTAGAACTATCCAGATTCCATTGAATTCACTTAAAGTTCATGAAGTTAGCTTTGGGGTCCTTAAACCAAAGCTCTCCTTTTTCATGTTCTAATCAGTGAACTTCATTCCTCTCTTCTTTTTTTTTTTCTTTTCATATCCATTTCAAGCTTAATCAAGGCCAAGAATTCTTACTTTGATTCAGTTTTGAGCCCAAACACAAAAGCCATCTCAAAAACCGTGAAAATCACAAACTAGGCGTGCTTAGGCAGCAAGTTGGCACGGTGCCCCTGTGCCTTGAAGCACGACCGTGCCACCCCTGGTTCGTGAGTTTCCCACTTGTTTTGGTTGTGTTCCTGTTGTAAGTTGGCTTGGGTTGTTCCTACCTTTGAGACTTACATCAGTTTACGTCTAATATTTTTTGAAGGATTTGAATATCAAGATTTTAGCTTTCCAACAAAACAAGTTTCATCCTATTTGGATTTCATTTGGGCGTTCAAATCAGCAATTAAACCCAATGTGTCAAAACTGCCCAGCAGGGCCAGGATGAACCCGGTTTTGTTCTTTTTATTTCTCATGATATAGTTTGGTTTAATGATGGAGGTCCATCCCCTAACATGATCCATGGCCATCAAGGGAGCCCAAAAGGTCCAAACCTCATGTCCAAGATGCAAGAAATCAACCTAAGGGAACAAGGAAATTATTTCCTCAAAACTGGAATTTCAGGCGTGCACAAACCCGATTTTGTGCACGTTATTTCCTAAACTTCCCAAGGCTAAAATGGGGTTTCAGGAAGCCTAAGTTTAAGTTCAAGATGTTCTCTTTCCATCAAGACCTCTTGCAAGTCATTTGGAGTTCATTTGATACCTCATAACCTCAGGCAACGTCAATCACTACATCCTGGCGCTGAACTGGGCAGGGCTGAAACAAGAGGTTGTTTGGTGGCCCATTTCTCCTCTATTTGGGTTGAAAATTTTATGGTTTGAAAGTACTTTAAAAATATTATCAAGTGACCATAAAAAACCTCAGCCAAATTACACTCATGAGGAGCTATTAACCACCAAAACAAGGAAAGAAACACCCTTTTAACCGGGTAATGGGGCAGCCGGGTACAAGAGAGAAGAGTGAGGTGTTTTATTGCTCTAACCCATGCTTAGTGATGTATATGTGGGTGGAAAGTGATCCAAATCAAACTCAAATCAAACTTAAGCAAAATGAAAAGAGAGAAAGATGCGAAAGATGAAGAATATCACCAAACAGGATAGAGATGGATAGTGCAAGACTTTGTGTATGAGATAATCCTTCCGGAGCCACTCACAACTAGGTCTTGGGCTAATTTCCTTCACTCTTCTGAGGAATTACTCCAAAGAAAAGAAGGAGAACCTAGAACACCACTTGAATTAGCAAACTCAAGATATAGAACTAGGAATTTTTGGGACACAAATGAGAATCACTCTCAAAGGTGCTTGAATTACTCTTGAAAATGCCTTAGAAATCTGATCTACAATGCTCACACGCCCCCCCCTTATATAGGCTCAGCAAAAGACAACAAAAGGACTCAAATAACTCCTAACAATTAAAACTAGTAAAATGAAAAGACTAAGATAAATGGAAAGGCACATCATAAAAGGGGTGGAGGAGGTTACAAGGAATATTCTAGGATTTCTTAGCTGATTACACCAATCTAGAAGGCTCCAAAACGTGCACAATGTCAGCCACACAATCACATGTAACCGAAAACTCTTCATATTCCCAGAATTAATCCTTGCAGCTGCCTCAACTTCAACAGAGCATAACTTCCAGAATACTCGGCCAAATCAAGCGTTCTTGCGCTTGATAGAAAGCCCTGGAAGTCTAGTTTTTAGAATGGGCTCATTTGCTCAATTTAGATAAGCGGTTTAAAAGTTATGGCCCAAACAATGCACCTATCTCAGACTGGACTGGATCAGCACAACGTATCTTTGAGTGATATTTGCCCAATCAAATGATGTCCAAATTAAACAAACTTGGGCTTATTTGAAAGATGAAATCTTAAACTTCAAAAGCACATGGACCCTCAAGTTGTGGGTCCACGTGAGCTTGTCCAAAAGTGGTCACAAAAAATCGGGTTCCGCAGGGATGAATTCGGCACCAAATTTCTAGCAAAGCTTAACCTTTTTTTGACCTCTCCATAGTGTCGCGAGTCTTTGAACTCACTTAAGAAGACCAAATAAGCACATTTCCATGCATGATCTTCTTTGACCCTTTTCTTCTTTGAAATTGGAGTTGAATAAAAATGATGCATATGGAAATATGCATCACACTCCCCGGGTTGTTTTGAGTTTGTCCTCAAACTCAAAGGGTTGGCAAGCCTCTCAAGAAAGGGGTCGCGCTTACAATATGGGAGCTTTTGGGGAAGGAGGTCACAGGCATCACCTCTAGAGAGATATAGAAGAGGGTGAGGGGAGGATGATAAAACGGGTCATACCTGTTGAGGAGAAGAGGCGGAAGTGGGAAATCTTCTTTGGGGGCAAGGGTTTGGGAAGGATGAATGAGGGTTAAGGCTTGTCGGTCCTTTTGTGGTTTGAGGCTTTGACACGATGGAATAGGGGTCAAGGTGATTTTCTTCTCATCCTTAATAAAGGAGTAGGTGTTGAGGCGCCCATGATGAATTACATGGCGATCAAACATCCATGGTCTACCCAACAATATATGGCTTGCATCCATAGGAAGAATGTCACACAATATCTCATCCTTATAGTGGTCTCCAATAGAACGAGAAATGAGGCACTGATGAGAAATGTATATACCTTTGCCTTGATTTAGCCATTGGATGCTATAAGGCTTAGGATGGGGTGTGGTCTCAAGTTTGAGCTTGTCCACCATGGTTTTGGATGCAACATTTGTACAACTACCTCCATCGATGATGAGGGTACAAACTTTCCCTTGAGTAGTGCACCTTGTGTGGAAAATCGCCTCTCTTTGCTCCATGTCCTTTTGAGTGGCAATTCCACTCAAGGCCCGGCGGATAACTAGCAATTCTCCTTCATCGGGGCCTTCTTCAACTTCTTCCAAACTTCCTTCTTCATGGTGCTCTTCTTCTTCTTCGTCATAGGCATGTTCATCACATGCTTCTTGGGAAACGATCCTCCTGTTTGGACACTCAGATGCATAGTGTCCCATACGTTGGCACCGAAAGCAACGAACTTTGTCTTTAGATTTGGGCTCTTGTGTGGGGGGTTTTTGAGGGGTTGGAGTGGTGTTTTTGGTTTGTGGTGGTGGGGGATTTTGTGGACGAGGAGGGTAGTACGGAAGCCTTTG
Source organism: Carnegiea gigantea (assembly GCA_029747015.1). NCBI lineage: Eukaryota > Viridiplantae > Streptophyta > Magnoliopsida > Caryophyllales > Cactaceae > Carnegiea > Carnegiea gigantea. Next base: position 13,940 of record JAKOGI010003506.1, on the reverse strand, counting down.
TGTGGGGCAAGGACGAGAGAGAGGCTTGGATAGGATACTCTTTCCCTTTGATTTCTTTTGTTGTTCTACCTTGTAGGCTAGAGAACTCAAGTCATCAAGGGATGAATATGGTTGCAATTCAACAATATGAGCAATAGACTCATCAAGTCCGGTTAAGTATCTTACCAAGGTTTAAGAGTCATCCTCTTTCAAGTCGCATTTGAGAAGGAGTTGTTCAAACTCCCGAGTGTATTCTTCCACACTCTTGGATCCTTGCTTGAGTCGATGGAGTTTGAGATAATTGTCTTGCACATAGTGAGAGGGAAGAAACTTGGCCTTAAGCTTTTCTTTCATTTTGGCCCACGTTCTAATTTTCCCTTTCCCATTTCTTGCTCTTTTCGCTCCAAGGTTAGCCCACCAGATTGAAGCATATTTGCGGAGTTTAAGGGCTACGAGTTTCACCTTTTTATCCTCCGGAATGTCCTCAAATTCAAAGATCCTCTCAATGGTGTGCAACCAATCGAGAAATAAGTCCGGGTCAAGTTGGCCTTCAAATTTGGGGATGTCAATTCGGACACCACCAATATTGCCTCCTTGCCTTCGTCTCCTTGGGGCTTCTTCGTCACTAGAATTGGCTCGGGATTGAAAGACTTCTTCTTCCGATTCGACCACCGGTTCATGAGGACGAGACGGAGTGGGGCTATGAACCCACCTTCGTTTTTCCTCCAAAAGTTGCCCAAGTTGAGTTCGAAGATAAGTGACTTGCGCTTCTAACTCTTTCACACGTGCTTGGTCGCTTCTTGTGGACTTTGTAGACATGTTGGAGATGCTTTGAAGGAAGAATATGCAGCAGGGAAAGTGGCACGGTCGTGCAAGGGGGCACGGTGAGGCCGTGCTATACTTCGGCTGAAGAAAATGCAGAAAAGTAGAGTGGCACGGTCGTGCTTGGCGGCACGGGGGCACTGTGCGAAATTTCTGGACTTCGGGAATGGTTTTGCCGCTTTGTGCTTCTTTTTTGTTTTTGTGTTTTGGCTTTTTGGGATGTATTTGGGTGTGAAGTGGGTCACTTAAGAACCGTGGCTCTGGTACCAATTGATGTATATGTGGGTGGAAAGTGATCCAAATCAAACTCAAATCAAACTTAAGCAAAATGAAAAGAGAGAAAGATGCGAAAGATGAAGAATATCACCAAACAGGATAGAGATGGGTAGTGCAAGACTTTGTGTATGAGATAATCCTTCCGGAGCCACTCACACCTTGGTCTTGGGCTAATTCCCTCCACTCTTCTGAGGAATCACTCCAAAGAAAAGAAGAAGAACCTAGAACACCACTTGAATTAGCCAAATTCAAGATATAGAACTAGGAATTTTTGGGACACAAACGAGAATCACTCTCAAAGGTGCTTGAATTACTCTTGAAAATGCCTTAGAAATCTGATCTACAATGCTCACACGCCCCCCCTTTATATAGGCTCAGCAAAAGACAACAAAAAGACTCAAATAACTCCTAATAATTAAAACTAGTAAAATGAAAAGACTAAGATAAATGGAAAGACACATCATAAAAGGGGTGGGGGAGGTTACAAGGAATATTCTAGGATATCTTAGCTGATTACACCAATCTAGAAGGCTCCAAAAACGTGCACAATGTCAGCCACACAATCACATGTATCCGAAGACTCTTCATATTCCCAGAATTAATCCTTGCAGCTGCCTCAACTTCAACAGAGCATAACTTCCAAAATACTCGGCCAAATCACGCGTTTTTGCGCTTGATAGAAAGCCCTGGAAGTCTAGTTTTCAGAATGGGCTCATTTGCTCAATTTGGATAAGCGGTTTAAAAGTTATGGCCCAAACAATGCATCTATCTCAGACTGGACTGGATCAGCATAACGTATCTTTGAGTGATATTTTGCCCAATCAAATGATGTCCAAATTGAACAAACTTGGGCTTATTTGAAAGCTGAAATCTTAAGCTTCAAGAGCACATGGGCCTTCAAGTTGTGGGTCCACTTGATGGGGACCATCCTTTGGAAACAAGTGAAGACCAAGCCACATGCCTAAGGGACCCTACAACCACCAAAGAAGTCAAAGAGGTTCATACCATGGTCCGAGAAATCATCAAACATGCATTGCACATGCTGCCCGGTTTGGACAGAAATTGGCCCGGTTTTGCAAGCCTAATTACCCAAGCTTAGGTGGACTTAAAGGGCCGCCAAAATTACTTTTTGGAACCCTTAATATGTCAGCTTCAAAGGCATATAAAGAGTTCTAGGTTAGGTATCTAGGAAATAAGTCAATGGGAGCCTTTTTCTAGAAGCAGCAGAAATTGTCCCAGTTTGCACATGCTGCACCTTTTGCCTGATATCTCCCAAACGGCTACTCCAAATGGCGTGCAACTTGAGCCCTGTGAAATCTGACTTCCAGAGCTTTCCAACAAGACCTATTGCAGCCAATTTGGATGAGAAACCTAGGAGTTATAGCTGTTTAAAGTTGACTCATGTGCACTGAAAAGTTGCTGACATAAAGTAAAAAGCACTTTTCAGCTTTTGTCTTTTGCTTTTTGGTCCCCCCATGCTTTTGGACGTGTAAGAGCTTGTTGGATCCTTTTTTTTTCAGCTTGTTAAAGGTTCCCCCCACTATAAAAGGGAGGCCTTGGGCTGCCAAGAGGATAGAGATGAACTTGCATTCAGCTTTGAGTTTTGTAAACTCTCTCAAATTCTCTTCAAAATTCCTAGTGTTATATCTTGGGTGTTTGGCAACCTCAAGTGGGTCTCTAGGTCTTCGTAATTCAACTAAGAAGGTGATTAACTTCTGTAACTTAGTTGAAGGAAGAAGATTTGCCCAAGTGTGCAAACCAAGGTGGATTATCATCACCCTTGCTAGTCCACTTGATCTATCTTGGTTCTTGATTTTCTTTTCATGTTTTCTACCCAAGTGCATTCTTGATTCACTTTAGCAAATACTTGCCTTAGTGAAGCTAGAATACATCATTTGGTATCAGAGCTTAGGCTACCCTCTTGGCCAAGCTTCCATCCCCCAAACACATACCAAACACCAAAACCACAAAACAACCCCAAACACGCTCTCTTGCATTTTCCAAATCGTGCACAACCAGAATTGTAGCACGGCCATCCCGTGCCACAGTGGCACGACCGTGCCACATTCCATTTTCAGTCAACCCATGCCAGCAACACAGCACGGCCTGACCGTGCCTACAAGCACGACCGTGCCTACCCCTCCCGTCCCCAAAACACAAATTCTCCACTCCAAAGCCAACATGTCCTCTAGCCTCACTCCCGAGCAAGTGGCTGAACAAGCTTTGAGAGAAAAGGCCGAGCTACAAGCCCAAGTCAAGTACCTTCAAGCACAACTTGGTCACATGATGCAAGAGAAGAGAAGGAACTTGAGAAGTCCTAGGAGTGTAAGCAAACAAGACTCGGATGACTCCGAGGAAGAAGAAAGCAACTCTCTTGAAGGCTCCGGTGAGGATGTGTATGCAAGAAGACCAAGGAGGCATCATAGGCCTCAAGAGCGAAGCTACAATGACTTCAAGGTGGATATTCCCAACTTTGAAGGCCAACTTGACCCAGATGTATTCTTGGATTGGCTCCAAACTGTTGAAAGAGTCTTTGAGTTCAAAGACATCCCCGATGAAAGAAAGGTAAAGCTTGTTGCTTTAAAGCTTAGAAAGTATGCTTCCATTTGGTGGTCTAATATTGTGAGTAAAAGAGTTAGGAAGGGTAAAGGGAAGATAAGAACTTGGGAGAAAATGAAGTCCAAACTTAAGTCCAAGTTTTTGCCACCCCATTACTTGCAAGACAACTTCCTTAAACTCCACCACCTCAAACAAAGGTCTAAGAGTGTAGAAGAGTACACTAGAGAGTTTGAACAATTATTGTTGAAATGTGATTTGAAGGAGGATGAATCTCAAACTTTGATTAGATACTTGAGTGGTTTGAATGATGAAATTGCTCATGTTGTTAAACTCCACCCTTACACTTCCCTAGATGAGCTTAGTGCCTTAGCTCACAAAGTGGAGTCACAAAAGAAAGCCAAGGGCAAGGGCATGGCCTCCAAGCCTAACTCCCGTCCTTACCCATTCCAAAAGCCCTCATACTACCCTCCCAAGTCAACTCCAATCTCAAACACAAGACCCCCTCCGCCAAATCCCCCTCAAACCTCCTCAAAACAACCCCCCAAACCCGGTGACAAGAAGAGATGTTTCCGTTGTCAAGGCCTTGGACACTTTGCTTCCGAGTGTCCTAACAAAAGAGTTGTCACTTTGGCCGAGTATCAAGCTTATTGTGAGGAGCTAGATGATGAGAATGATGGGGAAGAAAAGGAGCTTCTCATGACCGAAGCTCTTGAAGAAGTCGAAGAGGGACCTGATGAAGGAGAAATGCTTGTGATAAGAAGAGCCTTGAGTGGTATTGCTTTCCAAAATGACATGGAACAAAGGGAGAACATCTTCCACACCCGGTGTACCGTGAAGGGGAAGGTTTGCTCTCTTATTATTGATGGTGGAAGTTGTGCAAATGTTGCTTCCATGACTCTAGTGGACAAACTCAAGCTATCGGTCTCTCCACACCCAAGCCCTTACACCATACAATGGCTCAATCAAGGTAAAGGCTTGCAAATCTCCTCTTGTTGTTTACTTAGCTTTTCAATTGGTAAAAGTTACAAGGATGAGATTTGGTGTGATATTGTGCCCATGGATGCTTGTCATGTTCTCTTGGGACGTCCATGGTTGTTTGACCGAAGTGTGATGCATGATGGTTGGTTAAACACATATACATTTGCCAAAGACCACAAAAAGATCACCCTTACCCCTCTCAAATCCAACTCACAAAAAAGGCCTCAAGACACTCCTAGCATGGATGTCTTTCTTACTACCCTACTCCATTCCTAACTCCATGAATATGATGATTTCAAGGAGTGGATTTTACTTGGCCAAGAACCGGCCGAAGCTAAGGATTCTTCCCATCCTTTGCTTTCCTCTCTCCTCAAAGATTTCCAACATGTCTTCCCTAGTGAGGTTCCCCATGGCCTCCCTCCTAAAAGAACCATACAACACAAAATTGACCTCGTCCCTGGTGCCACCCTCCCAAATAAGCCGGCCTACCGAATGAATCCCCAAGAGACTCAAGAGGTGCAACGGCAAGTAGATGATCTTCTTGCCAAAGGCTTGATTCGTGAGAGCCTTAGCCCATGTGCCGTGCCGGCCCTGCTTGTTCCGAAGAAAGATGGGTCAATGAGAATGTGTGTGGATAGTAGAGCGATAAACAAAATCACTATCAAATATCGCTTTCCTATTCCAGGGTTGGAGGATCTCCTAGATGAGCTTCATGGAGCCACCATCTTTTCTAAGATTGATCTTAGAAGTGGCTACTACCAAATTCGGATTTATGAAGGAGATGAGTGGAAGACGGCCTTCAAAACTAAAGGAGGCCTCTATGAGTGGCTTGTCATGCCATTCGGGTTGACAAATGCACCAAGCACTTTCATGAGGCTTATGAACTAAGTTCTAAAGCCCCTTATCGGCAAATTTGTTGTTGTCTACTTTGATGACATATTGGTGTATAGCAAGAGTGAAGAAGAGCATGCCCATCACCTACACCAAGTCTTGAGTATCCTATCTCAAGAAGAGGTCTATGGAAACTTGGAGAAGTGCCACTTTTTCACTTCTCAAGTCATATTTTTTGGCTATGTTGTCTCGGCTCAAGGGATTCATGTTGATGAGAGCAAAATCCAAGCAATCCGAGATTGGCCCGTTCCTACTTCCATTCCACAAGTTAGGAGCTTTCATGGCCTAGCCTCTTTCTATAGGAGGTTTGTGAGAGATTTGAGCACCATTGTTGCCCCCATGACCGAGGTGCTTAAGGCCAAAAGATTTGAGTGGACCAATCAAGCTCAAAGGGCCTTTGAAGAAATCAAGTACAAGCTCACAAGTGCACTCGTTCTAGCTCTACCAAGCTTCTCCAAAGTCTTTGAGGTAGAGTGTGATGCTTCCGGTGTTGGGATAGGGGCTATCCTATCTCAAGAGAAGAGGCCCCTTGCCTTCTTTAGTGAGAAGCTCAATGATGCAAAGAGGAAGTACTCTACTTATGACAAGGAGTTCTATGCTATTGTGAGAGCTTTGGAGCATTGGAGGCACTACTTGGTGGGAGGAGAATTCATTCTCCATTCGGATCATGAGGCACTCAAATTCATACAAGGGCAACACAAGCTCAACCCAAGGCATGCAAAGTGGGTTGAGTACCTCCAAGCCTTTCATTTTATGATCCACCACAAGTCGGGTCAACTCAACAAAGGAGCGGATGCATTATCAAGAAGGTACTCCTTACTCTCTACCTTGGAATCCAAAGTCCTTGGTTTTGAGATTGTTAAGGGGTTGTATGCCCAACATGAAGATTTCAAGGAAACTTATGAGAAGTGCTCTATCCATGCCCACGGTCTATTTCATTTAGAGCATGGGTTTCTCTTCAGAGGGACCCGGCTATGCATACCAAGGAGTGGGTTTCGGGAACTCCTCATTCAAGAGCTCCATGGCGGGGCTTTGGCCGGACATTTTGGCATTGAGAAGACTCGCTCCATGCTCAAGGAGCACTACTATTGGCCAAGCATGTCCAAGGATGTAGAGCACTATGTGAGAAGGTGTTCTACTTGTCAACAAGCTAAGAGCCACTCTCGGCCCCAAGGTCTATACACTCCTCTCCCCATTCCTCAAGGTCCTTGGGAGGATGTGAGTTTAGACTTCATCACGGGTTTGCCACAAACCCAAAGGCACAAAGATTCAATCATGGTAGTGGTGGACCGATTCTCAAAGATGGCACACTTCATAGCATGCCATACCATCAATGATGCTTCCTCCATTGCCAACCTTTACTTCAAAGAGATAGTTTGTCTCCATGGAATTCCAAGAAGCATGGTGTCGGATAGGGACACCAAGTTCCTAAGTCACTTTTGGCTTCCTTGTGGAGAAAGTTTGGCACTCACCTCAAGTTTAGCACTACATGCCACCCCCAAACCGACGGTCAAACTGAAGTGACTAATAGGACTTTCGGCACTTTGCTTAGAGTTCTAGTCAAGAAGAGCATCAAAGGGTGGGATGAGTTGCTCCCTCATGCGGAATTCGCCTTCAACCGAGCTCCAAGCAAGGCAACCACTCTTTCACCTTTCCAAGTGGTGTATGGTTACAATCCAAGGACTCCCTTAGACTTGGTTCCAATCCCAAATCCAACCAAGTTTAGTTGGGAGGCCGAGGAGAGGGCCAAAGAAATTCAAGAGCTACACACCAAGGTGAGGGAAAGAATTGAGAAATCCAATGAGCAAGCCAAGCAACGAGCCAATAAGCATAGGAAAGATGCTTAATTTCAACCGGGAGACTTGGTTTGGATTCATTTGAGGAAAGAGAGGTTCCCTAGCAAGCGCAAATCCAAGCTCATGCCAAGGTCAGATGGTCCATTTGAAGTCATTGAGAAGATTGGTCCTAATGCTTACAAGATTGACCTCCTAGGAGAGTATGGAGTCTCGGCCACCTTCAATGTGGCCGATCTTAGTCCATATTATGATGAAGATGATCAACTTCCGAGTTTGAGGTCAAACTCCAACCAATCCGGGGAGTATGATGGGGACTATCCTTTGGAAACAAGTGAAGACCAAGCCACATGCCTAAGGGACCCTACAACCACCAAAGAAGTCAAAGAGGTTCATACCATGGTCCAAGAAATCATCAAACATGCATTGCACATGCTGCCCGGTTCGGACAGAAATTGGCCCGGTTTTGCAAGCCTAATTACCCAAGCTTAGGTGGACTTAAAGGGCTGTAAAATTACTTTTTGTAACCCTCAATATGTCCGCTTCAAGGGCATATAAAGAGTTCTAGGTTAAGTATCTAGGAAATAAGTCAATGGGAGCCTTTTTCTAGAAGCAGCAGAAACTGTCCTAGTTTGCACATGCTGCACCTTTTACTTGATATCTACCAAACGGCTACCTAAATGGTGTGCAACTTGAGGCCTGTGAAAGCTGACTTCCAGAGCTTTCTAACAAGACCTATTTCAGCCAATTTGGATGGGAAACCTAGGAGGTATAACTGTTTGAAGTTGACCCATGTGCACTGAAAAGTTGCTGACATAAAGTAAAAAGCACTTTTCAGCTTTTGTCTTTTGCTTTTTGGTCCCCTCATGCTTTTGGACGTGTAAGAGCTTGTTGGATCCTTTTTTTTCAGCTTGTTAAAGGTTTCCCCCACTATAAAAGGGAGGCCTTGGGCTGCCAAGAGGACAGATGAACTTGCATTCAGCTTTGAGTTTTGTAAACTCTCTCAAATTCTCTTCAAAATTCCTAGTGTTATATCTTGGGTGTTTGGAAACCTCAAGTGGGTCTCTAGGTCTTCTTAATTCAACTAAGAAGGTGATTAACTTCTGTAACTTAGTTGAAGGAAGAAGATTTGCCCAAGTGTGCAAACCAAGGTGGGTTATCATCACCCTCGCTAGTCCACTTGATCTATCTTGGTTCTTGAGTTTCTTTTCATGTTTTTCCAAGTGCATTCTTGATTCACTTTAGCAAATACTTGCCTTAGTGAAGCTTGAATACATCACCACTCGAGCTTGTCCAAAAGTGGTCACAAAAATCGGGTTCCGCAGGGATGAATTCGGCACCAAATTTCTAGCAAAGCTTAACCTCTTTTTGACCTCTCCATAGTGTCGCGAGTCTTTGAACTCACTTAAGAAGACCAAATAGGCACATTTCCATGCATGATCTTCTTTGACCCTTTTCTTCTTTGAAATTGGACTTGAATAAAATGATGCATATGAAAATATGCATCACTTAGCCACTTGCAAGAGTCATCATGAAGGGTACTTAGCTGCCAAGAAGCTTCCATTCACCCCTAGGCCGACACATCATCCTCAAGATTAGCATTGAAGAGGTGTCAAGTGGAGGATGCATCTACCCTTTTTTGTTTTGATATGATCTATGTATTTTTGCCTAGTTTAGCTTATAGTGCAACCTAGGGCCTATGATTTGTACTTGGAACTTTTGTATTAATACCCCCACAAGCCCCTTGGCCGGCCACTAAGCTTGTTTATTGAATGAAAGTTGAGCTTTGCTCCTTTGAATCCTCAAACTCTCTTCTAGCTTATCTCATCTTTTGGCCAAGTTGAGTGGTGATCTAGTAAGAGTCTTAACTTCCTTCTTGGCGGTGTTTCTGTATCCAAGAGGTTGTTAAGGGCCCTAACATCAAACCTTGGTGGTGTTTCTGTACCCAAGGTAGGTGTTAGTTTCGGTTCTATCCTTCCCAACTCAAGGTGAGTTTGTGAATTCAAAGTTGCCTTATTGTTACCTCCCATTGCTTTCATCCCACCCTCATTCCTATCCTCTTGGGTTTTCCTTGAGGATACATCATATTTGGTATCAGAGCTAAGGTTTCCCTAGGCCTAAGCTTGCTGCCCAACGCCCTTCCACACACCCCAAACACATTCCCCCTCAAAAACACCGAACCGTGCTCCACGGTTTTTCACCCTCCAGAAAATCGGCACGGTCAGCCCGTGCCAAAGAGCACGACCGTGCCACCCTCACATTCCAGCCACACTTCCTTTTTCATCCGCACCCAGTACTTCAGCACGGTCACCCCGTGCCATGTCGCACGACCGTGCCACCCCTTTTCCAGCAACATCTCAACTTCACTCCCGTCCAGAACTAGAGCACGGCCGCCCCGTGCCTCACAGCACGCCCGTGCCACATTCAGGCCGTGAAGTTCCTGCTTGTTTCAACACAAGCACTACTAGCATGACCATGGAGGAAAAGTTTGAGGCTCTCATGAGGAATTATGAGGCCTTGAAGCTACAGAATGAAGAGATCAAAGGTCATACATGATGGCTATCTAAACACCTACACCTTCCACAAAGATGGGAAAAAGATCACCCTTGCCCCATTAAGCCCTTCCCAACTCCACAAAAGTAAGCCCCAACCAAGCCATGTGATGTACCTGCCGAGGGTTCAAGCTAATACTCAAGTTAAGAGTGAAAGCTTACAAACCAAGGTAGATACAATCAAGGGAAAACCAAGGAAAGTGGACACATAATATGATGGTTGTGAAGCATCAAACATGTGAGGGAGGAATGGAACTTAGAATCAAGTGATTCTAAATGAGAAAACAAAGAGAATTTGATGTGAATTGATGTATGTCTCAAGGGATGGAAGGAACCAAGTAGCAAGCTACCAAGTACACGAAGCTAGCAAGTGAAATCAACACAAAAGGGGGACGTTCAAGGGAGGCACGGTCGTGCCTATAAGCACGGTATGGCCGTGCCAACTTGCTGCCATGTTCGTCGAGTCACGGTTTGAGATGGGCTTAGTGTTTGGGTTGCAAGCTAAATCAAAAGGGATACCTTTAGCCTGGGTCAAGCATGAAAATGGATGTAAGAAGGGTTATGGTTGTGTGGAATGGAAAGAAGAATCAAAGTTAGGATTTACTAACTCAAGATTAAGCTAGCAAACTCACTTTAACTCTCTTTGAACACTTGAGATAAAACACCAAATGAGATAGAACTAAACTTGAAGAATGGATGCAGAAACACCACCAAACTCAAGTTTAGGGCCCTTAAACTATGATTAAGATACAGATATCACCACTTAATCAAGTTTAAGACTTCACTTGAACACCACCTTAATCGGCCAAAATTAAAGATAAGCAAGCTAAGTGTTTGGAGTGTGCCTAAGCACCGAAAGCACAATGCTCTCAACTTTTAGTTTGATTCAAATTTGGTATATCTCATACAAAGGGCGTGCAAGCTCTTTAAATAGAGCTAAGCTAGCAAGCAAGCACACACACAAGCACCTTGACCTTTCCCTCCTAGTGAGGAAAGGTATTAAGAACTAAATAAGCTGATTTGTGCTAATCTAAAATACAAGCTTGCTTAAACTAATCTAATACACTCTAAACATAAAGTAAAACAATACTAATATGTATTATACATTAATCTACTCTTAAACTAAGCTAAAACATGCTGAAGAGTTGCTGAATTCCCATTGGATAGCCGAAAAGCAAGTGTTACTTTACGGCTAGCCAATCACACGCAAGAGACCAAAAGATGGCTGCTTGTCCTTCATTGGTTGAGCATTTCAAGGCAGCATCCTATCTTGAGAGGGCTTAGGGACGTGTGCCAAGCCTAGGAAAGTGTGCCAAATCTGCTGAGTTGAAGGAAACCCCCCGGTGAAGGCAAGAATAAACCGGGACAGCAAACCGGGTTCAAGGACAGTTTCTGGCCGGTTTTGGAACTAGGATTAGGCTTAGCAAAAGTGATGATGATTCGGTTTTCAGGCCATGGGGGGTCACTTTGGGATGTGTATAAACCCCCCCCACAAAGAAATCAAGGTTGTGACATGTTTAAGTAAGGTAATCAGACTTAAACATTTTACCGCACAGATTAGAGCTTAATCTGACCGGTTTGGAAAAAGTCCTTGATCTCTCATCCTCTTGTGGGTATGATTGAAAACTAATGCTTGGACCTGAAGGTAGACATCATGAGGATTCCAAAAATGTATAATTCCAAGACTTAAGCCATCATATAGCTTGAGTTATGAAGTAACCAAAACCGTGCATAATTTGGTCCTGCTGGGCAGTTTGGACACCTTAGGTTTAATTGCTAATTTGAATGGGCAAATGAAGTCCAAATTGGATGAAACTTGTTTTGCTGTAAAGTTGACTTCTTGAACTTCAAATCCATAGAAAAATATTAGACTTAAACCTTGAGGATTCTTGATGAATTAAGCACACAAAAGTGGGTTAGCTGCTGGATTTAACCCTTGCCCTGCAGTTTCAATGTTTAATCAAAACTTGGATGATTTATTCATCCTTGAACCAGCATAATAAGATTACCTAATTGATTTGATTCGTTTTTAACAAAAGGGATGGCGGGATTTCCATCATACTCCCCTTGTTAAAAATGATTTGTCCTCAAATCATAGTAGGTAATGAACTCCTCTTTTGCTTCAATTCTGGTTGAAATAAAATCAACCATGAAAACAAGTCTCTTTTGAACTTAGAAACTTTCTTCTTTACCTTCCCCTTGTTGATTGGAATGGTGGACGTAGGGGGCTCCTTGAACATGATTGGAACCACTTTCTCACATGCTCTTAATTCAGGATTAGGAACTGTAAGGAATGATTCTGAATTGAATTGACAAAAGGTTCGTTTGAGTGTATTGGGTCTGGGTGGAGTGGGGGAAAAGGTTGATGGTTCACCAAAAGTCATGAAACGAATATTTCGATTCTCTTTGTATTTTGGTGGGTGGTAAGTGTCTAAGGTGAGCATTTCACCTTCATCCGCCTCAATCACTATCTCCTCGAGATCATCTTCTTTATCCTCTTTCTTTTCCTCTTCTATTTCGACCTCCTCAGTTGCCTTCCATTCAGCCAAGGTAACATACCTTCGGTTTGTACAATCTGATGCTAAGTTGATGCATTTCCATATGCATAATTTTTATTCAAGTCCAATTTCAAAGAAGAAAAGGGTCAAAGAAGATCATGCATGGAAATGTGCTATTTGCGTTCTTAAAGTGAGTAAAGACCGCGGACACTATGGAGAGGTCAAAAAGAGGTTAAGCTTTGATAGAAATTTGGTGCCGAATTCATCCCTGCGGAACCCGATTTTTGTGACCACTTTTGGACAAGCTCAAGTGGACCCACAACTTGAGGGCCCATGTGCTTTTGAAGTTTAATATTTCAGCTTTCAAATAAGCCCAAGTTTGTTTAATTTGGACGTCATTTGATTGGGCAAAATATCACTCAAAGATACGTTATGCTGATCCAGTCCAGTATGAGATAGGTGCATTGTTTGGGCCATAACTTTCAAATCGCTTATCCAAATTAAGCAAATGAGCCCATTCTGGAAAATAGACTTCCAGGGATTTCTAACAAGCTTAAGAACGCGTGATTTGGCCGAGTATTTTGGAAGCTATGCTCTGTTGAAGTTGAGGCAGTTGCAAGGATTAATGCTGGGAATATGAAGAGTCTTCGGTTGCATATACTTGGTGGCTAGATTGTCGCACGTTTTAGATGCTTCTAGATTGATTAATCAGATGCAAAATCCACGAGAAGATTCCTTGTAACCTCCCCCACGCTTTATGAGGTCTTTTCATTTTTCAGACCTTTCATAGCTAGTTTTAATTGTTAGGAGTATTCTGAGTCCTGTGTTGGCTTTTGCTGAGCTATAAAAAGGGGAGGGGCGTGTGAAGTCTTCATTCACATTGTAAAGAAGAAATTTCCAAAGCAATACAAGTACTTGAGTGTGTTTCTCAAAAGTGCAACTAAATTCCTAGTTCTATATCTTGAATTGTGGCAAATGCAAGTGGTGTTCTAGGTTCTCTTCCTTTTCCAATTGGAGTGATTCCTTGGTTAAGACAAGAGAATTAGCCCAAGGTCAAGTCATTGAGTGGCTCTGTGAAGGATTATCTCAATTACAAGATCTTGTTTTATTCCTTTTTCTTGTGTAGTGAAATTCTTCATCCATCTCATCCATCTTTCATTTCTCTTCCCAATTTGGCTTATTTTGAGTTGGAGTTTGATTTGGTTCAATTGCCACCCACATATACATCAATTGGTATCAGAGCCAAGGTTCTTAAGTGACCCACATCACACCCACATACATCCCAAAAATCCAAACATACAAAAAAAAAAACAAAAAAAAAAAGAGGCACAAACCGGCAAACCCAGTCTCGAAGACCAGAGGAGCAGCACGGTTCCCCCGTGCCATACCACACGACCGTGCCATATTCATTTTCCAGAAATCTGCAAGCCGAGACGCAGCACGGTGCCCCCGTGCCACAAAGCACGACCGTGCCACGGTTATTTTCTGCATTTCTTCAAGTCGAAGCATAGCACGGCCTGACCGTGCCCCCTTGCACGACCGTGCCACTTTCCCTGCTGCATATTCTTCCTTCAAAGCATCTCCAACATGTC
>JAKOGI010003505.1:2500-51589 GCA_029747015.1 Carnegiea gigantea | reverse complement strand
TATATATATATATATATATCTAGATAAATGCATTACATACATACAGAAATAGGATTCATCTATATATATGTGTGTGCGCATATAATATATATATATAAAGATATATATATATCTCTATATATTATAAAAAACACATACAAAACACACACACACACACACCACACACATTATATCATATATATATATATACACACACACAAATACACACACACACACCACACACACACTATATAATATATATATATATCTTATATATATATATTATATATAATATATATTATATTATAATATATACACACACGCACATATATGTAACATATATATGGATATATATATACATTATAATAGATAAATATATATATATATATATATATATTATATATTATATATAGTATACGAATATATACGCACATACACACACACACACACACAAAACATATACTTATAGATATATTATATAATATATATATATATATATATATAATATAATATATATATGTATATATGTATATGTATCTTGATATATAATATATATATTAATAGATATAGATACCACGCACATGCATATGTGTGTGGTGTGTGGACATCTATATATATATATATATAATATATATATATATATAAATATATATATGTATGTATGTATGTATGTATGTATGTATGTATGTGTGTATGTATGTATGTATGTATGTGTATCGATATGTATGTATGTGTATATGTATATATATATACATATACATATACATACATATCGATACCTGTACATACATACATACATACATACATACATACGTACATATATATATATATATAAAATATATATATATTACATATTATATATATGTATATATATCATAGGGCCCGCATTCTTTATTTTACGTTAAACTGACTGTCTTATCTTCTACGTTACAAAATTCATAGTTTTAGTAACTATATGAGTTAAATTATTAGTGATGTGCTTATATGAGCGATAATTTTATTAAAAAAATATTTCATCGCTATTTATATTATTAATATTATCGTCATTTATTTAGAAAATTTTTGAGTTGGCGTGAACTCATACCTTCAAATTTGTTATTCAGTTTATTTAGTTGTTTCTCAAATTTAGTTAGGACGCTGGTTTTAGAATGTTCCAACCTAAGCCTAGACTGAGCATTAACGAATTTGAGATCGGGAATCGAATTGTTGTAGCAATTTAGCCCAAATGAAATCAAAAAAAAGGGAGAGAGAACTAAAAATAGGTCGAAACCCCTTTCATCTTCTCGCACACGATGGAGAACAAAAAGGTGGCGTGTCCTTCTTGGGTTCCTGGTAACTCCAGCCCCCACAACAGCCACGAGAAAGAGAGAGGAAGAGGGAGATTGAGTGAGAGAGGAGGAAGTGGGGCGTCGGCGACCGGAAAGACGGCCGGTGCGGCGGGGTTTGTACGCAGACCCGCGATCCCTTGCAAGGAGAGGCCCAGCGAGGGAGATACGGAGTGAAAGAGTAGGGGAGTGAAATGGTTTGAGACGAGTGCGACCCGTCGCCGGCGACCAGGAGGCGGTTGGGCGTGACTCCGGTGGCGAGGCAGGACCGAGAGGGAGCTAAAAGCATATCTGGGCAGACGGGTTCAAAGATGATGTTTGGGCAGCAAATTAGGAGGCTTGAAATTCAGCTTCAAATGTTCCCAATTAGCCCAAGAGTTGGGTCTTTAGCTTGGATCCATGTAGGTGTTTCTCGCCTCCTAAGTATTAGTAATTTCGCAAATGTTTTAGCCCATTGAGTGATAATGCATGTTAGTCTAGGGTTAACCAGATTAATTAGGTTTGTGATGGCTGATTAAGCATGCTCTGTTTTAGTTGAATTCAGTTTAAATCGATGCATGTTAGCTTCGAATTAGTCAGACTAGTTGAATTGATTTTTATGCCTAAGATTGCCCTAAATCGATGCATGTTAATTGGACTATTCGTTATGCCTGAAATGTTGCTTAAATTAGGCTAGAACAAACTCCTTAGTTGGCTAGAAAGTATGCCCCTTAAATTGATAAGAATCTGTGATTCCCATGTTTAACAAATTAGACATTGTAGGAGTAAAGAACACTTTAATTAGATGCATGTTAATTCAGTTATTTTATGCTTGAAAGTAACTTCAAAATAACCTAAGAATGTTTCGAATCGATGCCCGTTAACTATAATTCATGCTTGAAAATGACTTCGAAATGACCTAAGAATGCCTAAAATCAATGCATGCTAATTTGGTTAGTTCGTGCTTAAAAGTAGCTTTTGAAATGACCTAAGCATGCTTTAAATCGATGCATGTTGAGTTAGCTAATTCATACTTAAAAGTAGTCTTTGAAACGACCTAAGAACGTTTTAAGTTGATGCATGTTTAGTTGGTTAGTTAGACTTTGAAAATGACGTAAGTATGACATGCTTATTTCCTAAATGTGAGTTATGAATGCAAGTTAGTTTCATGCCTTATTAGTTCTCTCAGTCTGTTGAGTACCCTGCTTAAGTTAGTGAAATATATATGTTTATAAATGCCGTAATGCGCCGCTGGAGGGACGTTGATTGCTCAGTAAGTTATATGTCGCTATTATGCCCCTTTTTTATGACTTTTATGATGGCATGTTATGCTTATGAAACTGAGAACCGAGTTGGTAGTTAGATCATTTGCGGTTGAACTAATGAGAGCTTTGAGGTTCTTTATAGTCGGTGTTGCGTGAGGAGGGAGCTTGGGTTATAATTGACCGCAATTGTGTGGATTGCGAGGTCATGTGTGGCTCATTCTGCCAAGCTGAATTATGAAGTGTTTGAATATGTTACGTGCAAAACCATCCCCTTTTATGTCATCAAGCGGCATCATATGTTTGAGGGTAAGGTTTTGAAAAAGAATGTTCTTTTTGTGGTTTGACATAATAGTAGCCATAACTATTAGCGAACGACGACCTATTTTAACTATACGAGTACAGTTTTGGGAGTGAACCTGCTAGAATGGGGGAATCCCTAAGGAATTTTAAAGCGGAGTAAGTTGTATGTTAAATGATTTCATTGTAAGAGACAGCAAACTTATTTGCCGCTATGGCTATACGCTTTCAATTAGCTAAGATAACATGCTTAAGTATGTATGTAAGATGGGAGTGAACCTGCTAGAACGGGGGAAGCCCTAGCCTAGGGCGTAACTCACAGTAGTGGAAAACCCTAGAAGGCCTTGACGAGGTATCTAAGGTGTGATTATGCAGCCATCCCAGGAAGTAAAAGCTTATGGGTGAGGATAGTTTGACCAGGGGTTAAGAATAGTTCTCACCCCATCAGCACATCATGATGATCTTATGCCAAGAGTATTTTTCTAATAAGTAAGAAAAGTAGTTGGGGTTTCGCCATTTTAGGTATTTCAAGAAAGAGAAAGATTTTAAGGGCCATTAAGAAGCTAGTATGAATAACTTATGAAAGCTCATAAGGGTCATTAGAGGGCTAATATGAAATAAATTTCTTTTTAAGGAATATAAGCCACAAAAGGCTAAATAAAGTGTTTTTATGAGCCTGAAGAGGCTAAGTAAAATGTTTTTATGAGCCTCAAGAGGATAAGCAAAGTTTTTTCAAGAAAAGAAGGAAAGCTTTCTATGCATATTGTGTGCATATCTTATGAATGAGATCTGAATGAGATTTGAAATGTGTATATCCTATGCATGCCCTATGAATGAAATTTCAAGTAAGGCTCAGTAAAGCGTTTCTACAAAAATGGAAGATTCCTGTGCATATCGCATGTATGTCTTATGAATGAGCAAGAATAGTTTGAATGAAATCCCAAGTAAAGTATGGCCTATGTTCTTGTAAAGCATCAAGCATGTAAGTTTTAAAAGCATTCATTCAGTGAAAGAAAGTTTCGTGCACAATCCTCGTTACTCGTTGGTGTGCTTAAATGCTTATTAGTAAGGAGATTTGGTCATTTAGGGACCTAGAAATGAGTTTGAGTGGCTAGAATGAAGTTTACGGGTAATAATCCATCCTTGGGGATTATAATTGCCTAATATGATAGTAATACATAAATACGTGATATGTGACTATTAATGGTATTATTGCTTGCAACGGTTTTGGTTTGAAGGAGACGGGGAATACTCACTAATCATATAGTTGCTCATCCCATTACTCTTTCCTCTTTTAACCCAGGTTTTCACTGTGACGGGTACAAGTCAATTTACAAGTGCCAAGTCGGATTTTACGCTTGCTTGATAGGTGTCACATGTGCACATATAGAAGTAGATTTACATGTTAAAAGATGTAATATGACGCATTTCTAGTTTTGTAATTGTATGTAATTACAACACTGTAGTTCATGTAATGCATATTATTCATAAGTCGCTCTGTATGGCCATGTGAGCCAACCATCTTATTAGTCAGTTGTCTTTTTAATTGAATTGTCTATATTTTGGGATACAAACCCCGAGTACTTCGGTTGTGTAATCCGTTGAGTTGTATCTCATTTCTTCTTTATTAATGAACTATATTGTTTAATGTACTCTAAGCGAGTTGCTCATTGGCTTATGAATTCCGACATGTAGCCGTTGAGCTTATTTTAGAGTTCTTTACGCTTTCGTTGATTGCAGGGGTTTATTGTAAGGCTTTTAGCAGGGAAATGGTCAGCTTTTAGGGAAAACCCAGTCTGTTTCGCCCTAGAAATTAAATAGGATTCGAGAAAAACGCAATACTCCTAAACCTAAGGGCTGGGGTGTTACAAGATGGTATCAAAGCAAGGTCTTGTGACCACAGACTGCGACTTGAGTCTTCTATTTCATATAGTTATCTGGGAAACAAGTTCATGATGATGTGATATATTCTCGCTTTGTGTGTAAACGTGAGTTTTATGTGAGCGTTGGTGCATTTAGCTAATTATGTACGGCTTAAGTGAGCTTATTGATTGAATGAATGAACCATTTGCTAGGGTGTAGGCCGAATGACTTTTATTCTCATAGATGAGCAAAGTGTTAAATCAATCAATAGTGTTTTGTGTGTGCACCTTGGCGAATTAAATCAAAAGTTTCAAGTGCACTTGGTTTGAACTCAAACAACTGAGAATATTTTAATCCCACGCTCATTCTTGCCCCTTAAGTACGATTTGCTCCTCGAGCACGATAATAGTATGAGCAGACACACTCAATGATTGGTAGGGAAAGAGCTAGAGGCAATTAAACCATCCTCCTTTTAAAAACATAGAAGCTTTGAAAGTTAAGACCCTTCCTAAATAATGAGTTAAGGTTTTTCTTTCGCATTAAAGACCTTTCTAATTATCTGGTTAGGCCCTACTGTTGCGTTTAAAGACTTGCATTTTACATTGATGTTTCGAGTACCTACATACCAATATGCATTCGTTGCTTAAGGTGTTCATGACAAGTTGTTAGTAAGTGATTAAAGATTATTTTCTTGACTTAAAAAAATTCTTTTTTCTAAATGGTGCCCCTTTTTACGTAATTTCTTAATTACTAAAGGAACTACGTAAGGATTTTGTGCGCGCACATATCAATATGGGTAATTGTCGTAGAGCCTTATTGATTGTTGCTGAAGCGTTATTTCGAGCCTTCGTATATGTCCCATTAATGCTTAGAGGAGGCCTTAATCTAGATTGCCATTTATGTAAGGAGTCTTCCTTGTTTTCCAACATATAATCACGGCTACTTAAGATTTGGCTAAGCGTTATGCTCATAGCAGCATGAAACGCTATTCTTATTATAGGATTGATAGCGTCCTGGCTATATCAACCCCAATACTCCTAAAAGAAAGATTTAAGGGAGAACCCGATAGACTTTGGAATTGTTATACCACATGTATCACCTCAACACCTCTTGAGGATACGATCCATGCTTTCCAACGCTTCGTAAGCTTTAACATCAAATGTGGAAACTAAGAATTTCTGAAGGAGATTGAACTGCCTCTTTTGTACCACGAGTTCCTTAGACTCCTGCACCCACCCTACGAGAAACAAGCATCACAACACCTTAATGTATATTTGTAAGACCAATGATGCCATTGTGCTTACCTCCTGTTAGTTGATTGATGGCTAACTCTAAACAGTTTGGACAAACCTCGAGACATAACCTCAACCTTAGGTTTTGAATGAGGGTTACACCCATGTATACTTACCAAGATGTCTTTTTGTGGGACACTATTAGGAGCCCAAATGCTTTAACGTATAGTCCTAGCATTGCATACACTCTAAAGCCCATAGAAGGTCATATAGTTATTTAAGTTTTGTTATTCCTGACTAGTTATGTGTTTTATGAATAAGTTGTTGCACTACTTGGTGTTTGCTTGACTTGAGTCTGGTTTGTGACTTGATTATCCAGATGATTTAAGTTTTGTAATTCATGGCATGACATGACCTTTGACTCATTGTTTGCATTTCGTGGATTCTATGATTCCATGTCATAGCTGAATAACTGCATACGCACATATTTGAAGTATGATAAGGCGACCCTACAAATTTGCATTCACATATTCTTGCCTTTATGTGTTTAATCAGAGTGGCACAGCGAAGGCATGTAGGCCCATAACCCACAGGTCCAGGAATGTCAGTTGCATATGTTTTCGTTTTGCAAATTGCTTGCTATATACGTATTAAATGATTTCATGTTACTTACAATTCCTAGGCTTGAGAATGCTGAATTGCTGATACTATACAATGCTAAGCGATGCTGTTTGCTTGAGTGATGCTACGTGGTGCTATGTGATGTTCTTATTACTCCAATGTGTGATAGGAATCTCCATGCTAATCATTGTGATCCTAAAAATGACTTGAATTCATGTTTTAGAACGAGACTAGTAGCATCTGACCTTGAGATGTCAATATTCCAGTTGTCATACCTTTAGATGCCCCCTTATAGATGCGTATGCATAGAGTTGTTGTTTACTATGCGAATTGAGTCTAGATAATTGAAAGTCTATGTTCATTTTTAAGATAAGCTCAATATGGTTTTCCATGCCAATTCATTTGCCCCTCTTCGATGCGATTTGCCCTCGACGCCTAAATAGAGTGAGTAGACGCTTGAAGAGGATTGGCGAGGAGGAGATTGGATACCATAAGCCTTTTTCTTTCGATTAAAAGGACGTAGAGGATTGCCAAATGAAACCTTTTTAGAATCCCACCATGTAGATCATAGGATGTGTGTGTGCGCACCTTAGATACAATTGAACTTAGGTTGGGGATTTAGGGGACGAAATTCTTTTAAGGGGGGAGTAATATAAGACCCGCGTTCTTTACTTTACGCTAAGCTGACTGTCTTGCCTCTACGTTATAAAATTCGTATTTTTAGTAACTATATGAGTTAAATTATTACTGATGTGCATCTGTAAGTAATAATTTTATTAGAAAGAATATTTCATCGCTATTTACATTATTAATATTATCGTTAATTATTTAGAAAATTTCTGAGTTGATGTGAACTCATACCTTCAAATTCATTATTCGTTTATTCAGTCGTTTCCTAAATTTAGTTAGGATGCCGGTTTTAGAACGTTTCAACCTAAGCCTAGACTGAGCATTAACGAATTCGGGATCGGGAATCGAATTGTTGTAGCAATTGAGCCCAAACGAGACCTTAAAAAAAAACAAACAGAGAACTAAAAAAGGGTCAAAACCCCTTTCATCTTCTCGCACATGACAGAGAACAAAAAAGGGGGGTGTCCTTCCGGGCTTCTTGGCGACCCCAGCCCCCACGACAGCCACGAGAAAGAGAGAGGAAGAGGGACATTGAACAAGAGAGGAGGAAGTGGGGCATCGGTGATCGGAAAGACGGCCAGTGCGGCCGGGTTTGTACGCAGACCCACGACTCCTCACAAGGAGAGGCCCAACAAGGGAGATACTGAGCAAAAGAGTGAGGGAGCGAAATGGTTCAAGGTTGGTACGACCCGTTGCCGGTAACCAGGAGGCAGTTGGGCGTGACTCTAGCAGTGAGGCAGGACCGAGAGGGAGCTAAAAACATATATGGTTAGACGGGTTCAAAGATGATGTTTAGGCAGCGAATTAGGAGGCTTGAAATTCGGCTTCAAATGTTCCCAATTAGCCCAAGAGTTGGGTCTTTAGCTTAGATCCAGGTGGGTGTTTCTCGCCTCCTAAGTATTAGTAATTTCACAAAGGTTTTAGCCCATTAAGTGATGATGCATATTAGTCTAGGGTTGGCCAGATTAACTGGGTTTGTGATGACTGATTAAGCATGCTCTGTTTTAGCTGATTCGGTTTAAATCAATGCTTGTTAGCTTAGAATTAGTCAGACTAGTTGAATTGATTTTTATGCCTAAGATTGCCCTAAATTGATGCATGTTAATTGGACTATTTGTTATACCTAAAATGTTGCTTATATTAGGCTAGAACAAACTCCTTAGTTGGCTAGAAAGTATGCCCCTTAAATTGATAAGAATACGTGATTCCCATGTTTAGCAAGTTGGACATTATAGGAGTAAAGAACGCTTTAATTATGTGCATGTTAATTTACTTATTTTATGCTTGAAAGTAACTTCAAAATAACCTAAGAATGCTTTGTATCGATGCCCATTAAGTCAACTAATTCATGCTTGAAGATGACTTTGAAATGACCTAAGAATGCCTAAAATCAATGCATGCTAATTTGGTTAGTTCATGTTTAAAAGTAGCTTTTGAAATAACCTAAGCATGCTTTAAATCGATGAATGTTGAGTTAGCTAATTCATGCTTAAAAGTAGTCTTTGAAACGACCTGAGAACGTTTTAAGCTGATGCATATTTAGTTGGTTAGTTATACTTTGAAAATGACATGAGTATGACATGCTTATTTCCTAAATGTGAGTTATAAATGCAAGTTAGTTTCATACCTTATTAGTTCTTTCAGTCCGTTGAGTACCCTACTTAAGTTAGTGAAATATATATGTTTATAAATGTCGTAATGTGCCGCTGGAGGGATGCTGATCGCTTAGTAAGTTATATGTCACTATTACGCCCTTTGTTACGACTTTTATAATAGCATGTTATGCTTACGAAACTGAAAACTGAGTTGGTAGTTGGATGGTTTGAGATTGAACTAATGAGAGTTTTAAGGTTCTTTATGGTCGGCGTTGTGTGAGGAGAGAGCCTGGGTTATGATTGACCGCAGTTCTGTGGATTGTAAGGCCATGTGTGGCTTATTTTGTCAAGCTGGATTATGTAGTGTTTGAATGTGTTACGTGTAAAACCCTCCCCTTTTATGCCATCAAGCTGCATCATATGTGTGAGGGTAAGGTTTTGAAAAAGAATGTTCTTTTGTGGTTTGAAATAATAGTAGCCATAACTATTAGCGAACGATGGTCTATTTTAACTATACGAGTACAGTTTTGGGAGTGAACCTGCGAAAACGGGGGAAGCCCTAAAGAATTTTAAAAAGGAATGAGTTGTATGTTAAATGATTACACTATAAAAGGAAGCAAACTTATTAGCCGTTATGGCCATACACTTCAAATAGGCTAAGATAACGTACTTAAGTATGTATGTAAGATAGGAGTGAACCTGCCAGAAAGGGGGAATCCCTAGCCTAGCGCATAAGTCCTAGTAGTGGGAAACCCTAGAAGACCCTGACTAAGGTGTATGTAAGGTACGATTGTGCAGCCATCCTGAGAAGTAAGAGCTTGACGATAGTCTCACAAGGGGTTGAGAATAAATATCGCCCCATCAGCACATTATGATGATCTTATGCCAAGAGTATTTTCCTAAGAATTAAGAAAAGCAATTGACGTTTCACCATTTTAAGTGTTTCAGGAAAAAGAAAGATTTTAAGGGCCATAAAGAGACCAGTATGTGTAAGTTACGAAAGCTCACTAGAGGACTAATACGAAAGAAATTTCTTTTTAAGGAATACGAGCCTCAGGAGGCTAGGTAAAGTGTTTTTATCAGCCTGAAGAAGCTAAGTAAAGTGTTTTTATGAGCCTCAAGAGGCTAAACAAAGTGTTTTCAAGAGAAGAAGGAAAGGTCTCCATGCATATTGTGTGCATATCTTATGAATGAGATCTGAATGAGATTTGAAATATGTATATCCCATGCATACCCTATGAATGAAATTTCAACTAAGGCTAGGTAAAGTGTTTTTACGAAAAAGGAAGATTCCTGTGCATATCCCATGCATATGTTATGAATGAGTAAGAATAGTTTGAATGAAATCCCAAGTAAAGCATGGCCATGTTCTTATAAAGCATCGAGCATGTAAGTTTTAAAAACATTCATTCAGTGAAAAACGTAATACTCCTAGACCTATGGGCTGGGGGTGTTACAAGATGGTATCAGAGCAAGGTCTTACGACTACAAGCCGTGATTTGAGTCTTGTATTTCATATAGTTATCTACGAAACACGTTCACGATGATGTGATATATGCCTGCTTTGTGTGCAAGTGTGAGTTTTATGTGAACGTTGGTGCATTTAGCTAGTTATGTGCTGCTTAAGTGGGCTTATTGATTGAATGAATGAACCATTTGCTAGGTTGTAGGCCGAATGACTTGTATTCGCGTAGATAAGCTAAGTGTTAACTCAATCAATAGTGTTTTGTGTGTGCACCTTGGCGATTTAAATCAAAAGTTTCAAGTGCACTTGGTTTGAACTCAAGAAACTGAGAATATTTTAACTGCAAGCTCATTCTTGCCCCTTAAGCACGATTTGCTCCTCGAGCCCAACGATAGAGTGAGCAGACGCACTCAATAGTTGGTAGGGAAAGAGCCAGAAGCAGTTAAACCATCCGCCTTTTAAAACATAGAAGCTTTGAAAGTTAAGATCCTTCCTAAATAGTAAGTTAAGGTTTTTTCTTCGCATTAAAGACTTTTCTAATTATCTGGTTAGGCCATACTGTTGCATCTGAATACTTGCATTTGTTTTACATGGATGTTTCGAGTACCTACATACCAATATGCATTCGTTGCTTGAGGTGTTCTTGACAAGTTGTTAGTAAGTGATTAAAGATTATTTTCTTGACTTAAAAAAAAAAATTCTTTTAAATGATAACCCTTTTTACGTAATTTCTCAATTACTAAAGGAACTACGTGAGGACTTCGTGTGCGCGCATATCAATATGGGTAATCATCGAAGAGCCTTATTGATTGTTGCTTAAGTGTTATTCAGAGCCTTCGTATATGTGCCACTAATGCTTAGAAGAGGCCTTAATCTAGATTGTCCTTTACGTAAGCAGTCTTCCTTGTTTTCCAACATGTAACCACGGTTACTTACGAATCGACTAAGCGTTATGCTCATCGCAGCATGAAACGCTGTTCTTATTATAGGATTGATAGCGTCCTGGCTATATCAACCCCAGCACACCTAAAACAAAGATATAAGGGAGAACCCAACAGACTTTGGAATTGTTATACCACATGTACCACCTCATCACCTCTTGAGGAGATGATCCATGGTTTCCAACGCTTCGTAATCTTTAACATCAAATATAGAAACTAAGAATTTCTAAAGGAGATTGAACTGTCTCTTTCGTACCACGAGTTCCTAAGACTCCTGCACCCACCCTACGAGAAACAAGCATCACAACACCTCAATGTACATTCGTAAGACCAGTGATGCCATTGTGCTTACCCCCTGTTAGTTGATTGATGGCTAACTCCAACCAGTATGGACAAACCTCGGGGTATAACCTCAACCTTAGGTTTTAAATGAGGGTTACACCCATGTATACTTGCCTAGATATCTTTTCGTGGGATACTACTAGGAGCCCGAATGCTTTAAAGCATAGTCCTAGCATTGCATACACTCTAAAGCTTGTAGAAGGTCATATAGTTATTTAAGTTTGTTATCCTTAACAAGTTATGTATTTTATGAATAAGTTATTGCACTTCTGGGTGTTTTTTTGACTTGAGTCTGGTTTGTGACTTGATTATCCAGATGATTTGAGTTTTGTAATTCATGGCATGGCATGACCTCTGACTCCTTGTGTGTATTTCGTGGATTCTTCGATTCCATGTTAAAGCTAAATAATTTCATATGCACATATTTAAAGCATGATAAGGCGACCCTAGAAACCTGCATTCGCATATTCTTGTTCTTATATGTTTGATCAGGGTGGCGCAACGGAGGCGTGTAGGCCCATAACCCACAGGTCCCAGGAATGTTGGTTACATATTTTTTCGTTTTGCGAATTGCTTGCTATATCCGTATTAGATGGTTTCATGTCACTTACAATTCCTAGGCTTGAGAATGCTGAATTGCTGATACTATACGATGCTATGCGATGCTGTTTGCTTAAGTGATGTTACCTGGTGCTATGTGATGTTCTTATTACTCTAATGTGTGATAGGAATCTTCATGTTAATCATTGTGTTCCTAAAAATGACTTGAATTCATGTTTTAGAATGAGACTGCTAGCATGTCACCTTGAGATGTCAATGTGCCAGTTGTCATGAATTTAGATGCCTATTTATAGACGCATATACATAGAGTTTTACGATGCAAATTGAGTCTAGATAATTGAAAGTCTATGTTCATTTTCAAAACAAGCTCAATATGGTTTTCCGTGCCAACTCATTTGCCCCTCTATGATGCGATTTGCCCTCGGCGCTTAAATAGAATGAGTAGACGTTTGAAGAGGATTGGTGAGGAGGAGGCTGGATACCATAAGCCTTTTTCTTTCGATTAAAAGGACGTAGTGGATTGCCAAATGAAACTTTTTTGAAATCCCACCATGTAGATCATAGCATGTGTGTGTGCACACCTTAGATACAACTGAACTTAGGTTGGGGATTTAGGGGACGAAATTCTTTTAAGCGAGACTAATGTAAGACCCGCGTCCTTTATTTTACGTTAAGCTGACTGTCTTGCCTCTACGCTATAAAATTCGTATTTTTAGTAACTATATGAGTTAAATTATTATTGATGTGCTTCTGTGAGCGATAATTTTATTAAAAAGAATATTTCGTCGCTATTTATATTATCAATATTATCATCAATTATTTAGAAAATTTCTAAGTTGATGTAAACTCATACCTTCAAATTCTTTATTCGATTTATTTATTCGTTTCCCGAATTTAGTGAGGATGCCGGTTTTAGAACATTTTAACCTAAGCCTAGACTGAGCATTAACGAATTTGGGATTGGGAATCGAATTGTTGCAGCAATTGCGCCCAAATGAGAGCTAAAAAATTTTTAAAAAAAACAAAGAGAGAACTAAAAAGGGGCCCAAACCCCTTTCATCTTCTCGCATACGATAGAGAACAAAAAAGGGGTGTCCTTCTAGGGTTCCTGGCGACCCCAGCCCCCACGACAGCCACGAGAAAGAGAGAGGAAGAGGGAGATTGAAAAGGAGAGGAGGAAGTGGGGCGCCGGCGACCGGAAAGATGGCTGGTGTGGCCAGGTTTGTACGCAGACCTGCTACTCCTTGTAAGGAGAGGCCCAGCGAGGGGGATACTGAGCGAAAGAGTGAGGGAGCGGAATGGTTCGAGGCTGGTGGGACCCATTGCCAGCGACCAGGAGGCAGTTAGGTCTGACTTCGGCGGCAAGGCAGTGCCGAGAGGGAGCTAAAAACATATTTAGGTAGACGGGTTCGAAGATGATGTTTAGGCAGCGAATTAGAAGGCTTAAAATTCAGCTTTAAATGTTCCCAATTAGCCCAGGAGTTGGGTCTTTAGCTTGGATCCAGGTGGGTGTTTCTCGCCTCCTAAGTATTAGTAATTTCGCAAAGGTTTTAGCGATTAAGTGATGATGCATACTAATCTAAGGTTAGCCAGACTAATTGGGTTTGTGATGACTGATTAAGCATGCTTTGTTTTAGCTGAATTCCGTTTAAATCGATGCATCTTAGCTTAGAATTAGTCAAACTAGTTGAATTGACTTTTTTGCCTAAGATTTCCCGAAATCGATGCATGTTAATTGGATTGTTTGTTATGCCTGAAATGTTGCTTAAATTAGTCTAGAGCAAACTCCTTAGTTGGCTAGAAAGTATGCCCCTTAAATTGACAAGAATGTGCGATTCCCATATTTAGCAAATTGGACATTATAGGAGTAAAGAACACTTTAATTAGATGCATGTTAATTTAGTTATTTTATGCTTAAAAATAACTTCGAAATAACCTAAGAATGTTTCGAATCGATACCCGTTAAGTTAACTAATTCATGCTTGAAAATGACTTCAAAATGACCTAAGAATACCTAAAATCAGTTCATGCTAATTTGGTTAGCTTGGGTTTAAAAGTAGCTTTTGAAACGACCTAAGCATGCTTTAAATCAATGAATGTTGAGTTAACTAATTCACGCTTGAAAATGACGTTGAAATGACCTAGAAATGCCTAAAATCAATGCCTGCTAATTTGGTTAGTTCCTGTTTAAAAGTAGCTTTTGAAACGACATAAGCATGCTTTAAATCAATGAATGTTGAGTTAGTTAATTCATGCTTAAAAGTAGTCTTCGAAACGACCTGAGAACGTTTTAAGCCAATACGTATTTAGTTGGTTAGTTATACTTTGAAAATGACATGAGTAAGACATGCTTATTTCCTAAATGTGAGTTATGAATGCAAGTTAATTCCAGGCCTTATTAGTTCTTTCAGTCCATTGAGTACCCTGCTTAAGTTAGTGAAATATATATGTTTATAAATGCCTTATTAGTTCTTTTTGTGGTTTGAAATAATAGTAGCCATAACTATTAGCGAACGATGACCTATTTTAACTATACGAGTACAGTTTTGGGAGTGAACCCGCTAGAACGAGAGAATACCTAAGGAATTTAAAAAGGAGTAAGTTGTATGTTAAGTGAATTCACTGTAAAAGACAGCAAACTTATTAGCCACTATGGCCATACTCTTTAAATGGACTAAGATAATGTGCTTAAGTATGTATTTAAGATGGGGGTGAACCTGCCAGAAAGGGGGAATCCCTAGCCTAGGGCATAAGTCCCAATAGCGGGAAACCGTAGACGACCCTGACGAGGGTGCATGTAAGGTACGATTATGCAGTCATCCCGGGAAGTAAGAGCTTATGGCTGAGGATAGTCTCACTAGGGGTTGAGAATAGATATCACCCCATCAGCACATTATGATGATCTTATGCCAAGAGTGTTTTCCTAATCACTAAGAAAAGCAGTTGGCGTTTCGCCATTTTAAGTATTTCAGGAAAAAGAAAGATTTTAAGGGCCATAAAGAGGCCAGTATCCATAAGTTACGAATGCTCATAAGGGTCATTAGAGGACCAATACGAAAGAAATTTCTTTTTAAGGAATATGAGCCTCAAGAGGCTAGCTACAGTGTTTTTATCAGCCTGAAGAGGCTAGGTAAAGTATTTTTATAGGCCTCAAGAGGCTAAGAAAAGTATTTTCAAGAAAAGAAGGAAAGCTTCCTGTGTACATCTTCTGAATGAGATCTGAATGAGATTTGAATTGTGTATATCCTATGCATAACCTATGAATGAAATTTCAAGTAAGACTAAGTGTTTTTACGAAAAAGAAGGTTCCTGTGCATATCCCATGCATGTCTTATGAATGAGCAAGAATAGCTTGAATGAAATCCCAAGTAAAGTATGGCCATGTTCTTGTAGAGCATTGAGCATGTAAGTTTTAAAATCATTCATTTAGTGAAAAACATAATACTCCTCGACCTAGGGGTTGGGGGTGTTGCAAGATGGTATCAGAGCAAGGTCCTCTGACCACAAGCTGCGACTTGAGTCTTGCACTTCATATAGTTATCTAGGAAACGCGTTCACCATGATGTGATTTATGCTTGCTTTGTGGCCAAACGTGTGTTTTATCTGAATGTTGGTGCATTTACTCATTATGTGCGGCTTAAGTGAGGTTATTGATTGAATGAATGAACCATTTGCTAGGGTGTAGGCTAAATGACTTGTGTTCTCGTCGATGAGCAAAGTGTTAACTCAATCAATAGTGTTTTGTTGTGCACCTTGGCGATTTAAATCAAAAGTTTCAAGTGCACTTGGTTTCAACTCAAACAACTGAGAATATTTTAGCTCCAAGCTCATTCTTGCCCCTTAAGTATGATTTGCTCCTCGAGCCTGACAATAGAGTGAGCAGACGCACTCAATGGTTGGTAGGAAAAGAGCTAGAAGCAGATAAACCATCCTCCTTTTAAAACGTAGAAGCATTGAAAGTTAAGACCCTTCCTAAATAGTGCGTTAAGGTTTTTCTTTCATATTAAAGACCTTTCTAATTATCTGGTTAGGCCCTACTGTTGTGTCTGAAGACTTGCATTTGTTTTACATTGATGTTTCGAGTACCTACATACCAATATGCATTTGCTGCTTGAGGTGTTCATGACAAGTTGTTAGTAAGTGATTAAAGATTATTTTCTTAACTTAAAAAAGATTCTTTTAAATGATACCCCTTTTTACGTAATTTCTCAATTACTAAAGGAACTACGTAAGAACTTCATGGGTGCGCTTATCAATATGGGTAATCGTTGTAGAGCGTTATTGATTGATGCTTAAGTGTTATTCCGAGCCTTTATATATGTACCATTAATGCTTAGAAGAGGCCTTAATCTCGATTGTCATTTACGTAACGAGCCTTCCTTGTTTTCCAACATGTAACCACGGTTACTTGCGAATCAGCTAAGCATTATGCTCATCCTAGCATGAAACGCTATTCTTATTATAGGATTGATAGCATCCTGGCTATATCAGCCCCAACACACCTAAAACGGAGATATAAGGGAGAACCCGACAGACTTTGAAATTGTTGTACCACATGTATCTCCTCGTCACCTCTTGAGGAGACGATCCATGCTTTCCAACACTTCATAAGCTTTAACATTAAATGTAGAAACCAAGAATTTCTGAAGGAGATTGAACTGCCTCTTTCGTGCCACGAGTTCCTAAGACTCTAGCACCCACCCTACAAGAAACAAGCGTCACAACACCTCAATGTATATTCGTAAGACCAATGATGCCATTGTGCTTGCCCCCTGTTAGTTTATTGATGGCTAACTCCAGACAGTTTGGACAAATCTCGAGGCATAACCTCGACCTTAGGTTTTAAATGAGCATTGCACCCATGTATACCTGCCTAGATGTCTTTTCGTGAGACGCTACTAGTAACCCGAATTCTTTAAAGCATAGTCCTAGCATTGCACACACACTAAAGCCCATAGAAGGTCATATAGTTATTTAAGTTTGTTATTCTTGACTAGTTATGTGTTTTATGAATAAGTTGTTGCACTTCTTGGTGTTTGCTTGACTTGATTCTGGTTTGTGACTTGATTATCCAGATGATTTAAGTTTTGTAATTCATGGCATGGCATAAACTCTAACTCGTTGTTTGCATTTTGTAGATTCTATGATTCCATGTTATAGCTGAAGAACTGCATACGTACATATTTGAGGCATGATAAAGTGACCGTAGAAACCTGCATTCACATATTCTTGCCCTTATATGTTTGATCAGAATGGCGTAGTAGAGGCGTGTAGGCCCATAACCTACAGTCCCAGGATTGTCGGTTGGATATGTTTTTGTTTTGCGAATTGCTTGCTATATGCGTATTAGACGATTTCATGTTACTTACAATTCCTGGGCTTGAGAATGCTGAATTGCTGATACTGTACGATGCTATGCGATGCTGTTGTGCTTGAGTGATGCTACATGGTGCTATGTGAAGTTCTTATTACTCTAATGTGTGATAGGAGTCTCCATGTTAATCATTGTGATCCTAAAAGTATCTTAAATTCATGTTTTAGAATGAGACTATTAGTATGTGACCTTGAGATGTCAATGTCCCAGTTGTCATAGCTTTAGATGCCCACTTATAGATGCGTATGCATAAAGTTGTTGTTTACTATGGGAATTGAGTCTAGATAATTGAAAGTCTATCTTCATTTTCAAAACAAGCTCAGTATGGTTTTTTATGCCAACTCATTTGCCCCTCTTCGATGCGATTTGCCCTCGACGCCTAAATAGAGTGAGTAGATGCTTGAAGAGGATTGACGAGGAGGACGCTGGATACTATAACCCTTTTTCTTTCAATTAAAAGGACGTAGTGGATTGCTAAATGAAACCTTTTTAGATCCCATCATGTAGGTCATAGGATGTGTGTGTGCGCACCTTAGATACGACTGAACTTAGGTTAGGGATTTAGGGGACGAAATTCTTTTAAGGAGGGAGTAATGTACGACCTCCATTCTTTATTTTACGTTAAGCTGACTGTCTTACCTCTACGTTATAAAATTTGTATTTTTAATAACTCTATGAGTTAAATTCTTACTGATGTGCTTCTATGAATGATAATTTTATTAAAAAGAATATTTCTTCGCTATTTATATTATTAATATTATCGTCAATTGCTTAGAAAATTTCTAAGTTGATGTGAACTCATACCTTCAAATTCGTTATTCGGTTTATTTAGTCATTTCCTGAATTTAGTTAGGATGCTGGTTTTAGAACGTTTCAACCGAAGCCTAGACTGAGCATTAACGAATTTGGGATCTAAAAATGAATTGTTGTAGCAATTGAGCCTCAATGAGACGTAAAAAAAAAAAAAGAGAGAGAATTAAAAAGAGGCCAAAACACCTTTCATCTTCTCGCACACGACAGAGAACAAAAAAGTGGGTGTCCTTCTGGGTTCTTGGCGACTTCAGCCCCCACGACAGCCATGAGAAAGAGAGAGGAAGAAGGAGATTGAACAAGAGAGAAGGAAGTGGGGCGCCGGTAACCGAAAAGATGGCCGGTGCGGCCGGGTTTGTACGCAAACCCGCGACTCCTTGCAAGGAGCGGCCCAGCAAGGGAGATACTGAGCGAAAAAGTAAGGGAGCGAAATGGTTTGAGGCTAGTGTGACCTGTTGCCGGCGACCAGGAGGCGGTTGGGCATGACTCCAGCGGTGAGGCAGGACCGAGAGGGAGCTAAAAACATATCTGGGTAGGCGGGTTCGAAGATGATATTTGGGCAGTGAATTTGGAGGCTTGAAATTCGGCTTTAAATGGTCCCAATTAGCCCAGGAGTTGGGTCTTCAGCTTGGATCCAGGTAGGTGTTTCTCGCCTCCTAAAAATTAGTTATTTCGCAAAGGCTTTAGCCCATTGAGTGAGTATCGTGCTAGTCTAGGGTTAGCCAGATTAATTGGGTTTGTGATGACTGATTAAGCATGCTCTGTTTTAGCTAAATTCAGTTTAAATCGATGCCTGTTTTAGTCAGGCTAGTTGAACTGATTTTTATGCCTAAGATTGCCCTAAATCGATGCATATTAATTGGACTGTTTGTTATGCCTGAAATGTTGCTTAAATTAGGCTAGAATAAACTCCTTAGTTGGCTACAAAGTATGCCCCTTAAATTGATAAGAGTACATGGTTCCCATGTTTAGCAAGTTGGACATTATAGGAGTAAAGAACGCTTTAATTAGATGCATGTTAATTAGTTATTTTATACTTGAAAGTAACTTCGAAATAGCCTTTTTCTTTCGATTAAAATGGCGTAGTGGATTGCCAAATGAAACCTTTTTGGAATTCCACCATCTAGATCATAGGATGTGTGTGTGCGCACCTTAGATATGACTGAACTTAGGTTGGGGATTTAGGGGACAAAATTCTTTTTAGGGGGACTAATGTAAGACTCGTGTTCTTTATTTTACTTTAAGCTAACTGTCTTACCTCTACGTTATAAAATTCATATTTTTTGTAACTATATGAGTTAAACTCTTACTGATGCGCTTCTGTGAGCGATAATTTTATTAAAGAGAATACTTTATCACTATTTATATTATTAATATTATCGTCAATTATTTAGAAAATTTCTGAGTTGATGTGAACTCATACCTTCAAATTCGTTATTCGGTTTATCTAGTCGTTTCCCAAATTTAGTTAGGATACCGGTTTTAGGGCATTTCAACCTAATCCTAGACTGAGCATTAACGAATTTGGGATCAGGAATCGAATTATTGTAGCAATTGAGCCCAAATGAGACCTTAAAAAAAACAGAGAGAGAACTAAAAAGGGCCCGAAACCTCTTTCATCTTCTCGCACACGACAGAGAACAAAAAAGGGGGTTGTCCTTCTAGGATTCTTGGCGACGTCAGCCCTCACGACAGCCACGAGAAAGAGAGGGGAAGAGGGAGATGGAATAAGAGAGGAGGAAGTGGGGCACCGGCGACCGAAAAGATAGCCAGTGCGGCTGGGTTTGTACGCAGACCCACAACTCCTTGCAAGGAGAGGCCCAGCGAGGAAGATACTGAGCGAAAGAGTGAGGGAGTGAAATGGTTCGAGGGTGGTGCGACCCGTTGACGACAACCAGGAGGTGGTTGGGCGTGACTCCGGTGGTGAGGCAGGACCGAGAAGGAGCTAAAAACATATCTGGGTAGAGAGGTTCAAAGATGACGCTTGGGCAGCGAATTAGGAGGCTTGAAATTCGGCTTCAAATGTTCCCAATTAGCCCAGGAGTTGGGTCTTTAGCTTGGATCCAGGTGGGTGTTTCTCGCCTCCTAAGTATTAGTAATTTTGCAAAGGTTTTAGCCCATTGAGTGATGATGCATGTTAGTCTAGGGTTAGTCAGATTAATTGGGTTTGTGATGACTGATTAAGCATGCTCTGTTGTAGCTGAATTCAGTTTAAACCGATGCATGTTAGCTTAGAATTAGTCGGACTAGTTGAACTGATTTTTATGCCTAAGATTGCCCTAAATAGATGCATGTTAATTGGACTATCTACTATGCCTAAAATGTTGCTTAAATTAGGCTAGAACAAACTCCTTAGTTGGCTAGAAAGTATGCCCCTTAAATTGACAAGAATGCGTGATTCCTATGTTTAGCAAATTGGACATTATTGTAGTAAAGAATGCTTTAATTATATGCATGTTAATTTAGTTATTTTATGCTTAAAAGTAACTTTGAAATAACCTAACAATGTTTCGAATTGATGCCTGTTATGTTAACTAATTCATGCTTGAAAATGACATCGAAATAACCTAAGAATGCCTAAAATCGATGCATGTTAATTTGGTTAGTTCGTGTTTAAAAGTAGCTTTGAAATGACCTAGGCATGCTTTAAATTGATGAATGTTGAGTTAGCTAATTCATGCTTAAAAGTAGCCTTTGAAATGACCTGAGAACGTTTTAAGCCGATGCATATTAAGTTGGTTAGTTATACTTTGAAAATGACATGAGCACGACATGCTTATTCCCTAAATGTCAGTTATGAATTCAAGTTGGTTTCATGCCTTATTAGTTCTTTCAGTCCGTTGAGTACCCTGCTTAAGTTAGTGAAATATACATGTTTATAAATGCCATAATGCGCCGCTGGAGGGATGTTGATTGCTCGGTAAGTTATATGTCACTATTACGCCCTTCTTTATGGCTTTTATGATGGCATGTTATGCTTATGAAACTGAAAACCGAGTTGCTAGTTGGATGGTTAGAGGTTGAACTAATGAGAGTTTTGAGGTTCTTTGTGGTTGACGTTGTGTAAGGAGGGAGCCTAGGTTGTGATTGACCGCAATCGTGTGGATTGCGAGGCCATTTGTGGCTTATTTTGCCAAGCTGAGTTATGTAGTGTTTGAATGTGTTATGTGTAGAACCCTCCCCTTTTATGTCATCAAGCTGCATCATATGTGTGAAGGTAAGGTTTTGAAAAAGAATGTTCTTTTTGTGGTTTGAAATAATAGTAGCCATAACTATTAACGAACGATGGCCTATTTTAACTATACAAGTACAGTTTTGGAAGTGAACCTGCTAGAACAGGGGAATCCCTAAGAAATTTTAAAAAGGAGTGAGTTGTATGTTAAATGATTTCACTATAAGAGACAGCAAACTTATTGGCCGCTATGGCCATACGCTTTAAATGGGCTAAGATAACGCGCTTAAGTATGTATGTAAGATGGGATTGGACCTGCTAGAACAGGGGAATGCCTAGCCGAGGGCGTAAGTCCTAGTAGTAGAAAATCCTAGAAGACCCTGATGAGGGTGTATGTAAGGTACGATTATGCCGCCATCCCAGGAAGTAAGAGCTTATGGGTGAGGATAGTCTCACCAGGGGTTGAGAATAGATCTGGCCCCATCAGCACATTGTGATGATCTTATACCAAGAGTATTTTCATAACAACTACGAAAAGCGGTTCGCCATTTTAAGTATTTCAGGAAAGAGAAAGATTTTAAGGGCTATTAAGAGGGCAGTATGAATAAGTTACGAAAGCTCATAAGGGTCATTAAAGGACCAATACGAAAGAAATTTCTTTTTAAGGAATATGAGCTTTAAGAGGCTAGGTAAAGTGTTTTTATGAGCCTAAAGAGGCTAAGCAAAGTGTTTTTATGAGCCTCACGAGGCTAAGCAAAGTGTTTTCAAGAAAAGAATGAAAGCTTTCTATGCATATTGTGTGTACATCTTATGAATGAGATCTGAATGAGATTTGATATGTGTATATCCTATGCATACCCTATGAATGAAATTTCAAGTAAGGCTAAGTACAGTGTTTTTACGAAAAAGAAAGATGAAATAAAAGTAACTTTTGAAATTACCTAAGCATGCTTTAAATTGATGAATGTTGAGTTAGCTAATTTATGCTTAAAAGTAGTCTTTGAAATGACCTGAGAACATTTTAAGCCGATGCATATTCAGTTGGTTAGTTATACTTTAAAAATGACATGAGCATGAGATGCTTATTTCCTAAATGTGAGTTATAAATGCAAGTTAGTTTCATGCCTCATTAGTTCTTTCTGTCCGTTGAGTACCCTGCTTAAGTCAGTGAAATATATATGTTTATAAATGCTGTAATGCGCCACTGGAGGGACGCTGATCACCCGGTAAGTTATATGTCGCTATCACGCCCTTCTTTATGACTTTTATGATGGCATGTTATGCTTGCGAAACTGAAAACGGAGTGTTAGTAGTTAGATGGTTTGAGGTTGAACTAATGAGAGTTTTGAGGTTCTTTGTGGCCGGCATTGTGTGAGGAGGAAGCCTGAGTTGTGATTGACCGCAATCGTGTGGATTACGAAGCCATGTGTGGCTTACTCTGTCAAATAGAATTATGTAGTGTTTGAATGTGTTATGTGCAAAACTCTCCCCTTTTATGCCATCAAGTCGCATCATATGTGCGAGGTTAAGGTTTTGAATCAGAATGTCCTTTTTGTGGTTTGAAATAATAGTAGCCATAGTGTTGAATTAGAGAGTACACAACCACAAGAGGGGGGGTGAATTATGGTGTTCGATTTTCGTAAGTTGCTGACAAACAGTCTTAGGCCCTGTTCGCACAGGTTGTTTCTGAGATAAGCAGAAGCGAAAATCCAACAAAATTGAATACGGAAATAATGGACACAGGATTTTTACGTGGAAAACACCTCTAGCCCAACTGAGGTTAAAAACCACGACCTACCTCCTATAGGATTTGCACACTTCACTAAACGGGCTAAACACGTTACAATAGTAACACACCTTGTTACAACTTGTAACATACGTAACTTGTCTTCCCTAAGACGAGTTACCCCACGTCCAAAATCCCCTTGATTTGGACACACACTCTTCTCACTCTTGTGAAAGAAGAATATAAAGGAAAAACACCCTATTACAATGCTTCTTTAACTAAGCTAATATAGGGTACAATGAAGTCCTAGTATGCCAACTTTGAAAGCTCAATTAATTCACTCACAAGGCTCGGTTTTCTTTTCAAACGTTTTAGCTCATGAACTCAGATTTTTTCTCTTTGAAAACCGATGTGTCCAAGATTGTAAGAAGCCGCCTTTTATAGTGCTTGGAACACAATTCATCAAATTTTTGGAAACTAAAAAATCTGAAGAATATAGAATCCTTTACCCACAAGGGATGGAAAAACTATTTCTGAAATTTTTGGAAACTAAAATCCTAGAGAAAATAGAATCCTTTAGCTATAAGGGGTAAGGTGACATGAGCTGAAAACACTTCCTGAACCGCGTGCATAAGGCAGTGTTCTTCAGCAGCTAGCCCATGTTTTTCTCAACTACCTTATCCACTTGCCAAAAATTGGATATTCTTTTTATTCAAAAAGATTTTGCAAATCCCTTAAGATTTTTGATAACCGTTTTTTAGGGTAAAGAATAAGATACTCCATAGAAAAATCTTTCTTGCAAATCTTTGAAGAAGCTGCTCAAAATCCAAAAGATAAAAATCGTGCAAAGCAGTTTTTCGCGGCTTATTCTGGAAACACCCTGATCGCCCTGTTTCCAGGGTTGTTCTGAAGGGTGATCCGAAATATTTTCCGAAAAGCAAAACCGTTTCCAGTGAGTGGTAAATTAAAACTTTCTAATTGGCATATTAACAAGAGTCTAAAAATATAAAACCAAATCAAATCAAGACATCTTGTTGTAACCACTAGTTATCTTGTAGAATGACTTTGCTGCAAACACTTCACAGAATATGCTTCAAACACCACACGGAACCTGTTTGTCACAGCTGCACATATCTTATGTTT
This sequence comes from Carnegiea gigantea, assembly GCA_029747015.1. NCBI lineage: Eukaryota > Viridiplantae > Streptophyta > Magnoliopsida > Caryophyllales > Cactaceae > Carnegiea > Carnegiea gigantea. Next base: position 27,269 of record JAKOGI010003505.1, on the reverse strand, counting down.
CAAACACTTCTCAGGATATGCTTCAAAACACCTCACAGAACCTGTTCCTCATAGGTGTTCTTACATTGCTGACTTGAGTACCTGTTCTTGATAAACCATTAGTCAAGCAGTTTTAATACATTGAGAACAGCAGTAAGGTCCTGTTTGGAAAGCCTGTTTGGAGCAACAACAACAACACTTGGATTTGTTATCATCAAAACTTTATACATTCTAACAAATTCCCCCTTTTTGATGATGACAAACCAAGTGACCATATTGACTTTCAAGGACAATTGAAGTGATTAGTGCCAATTATTTATAGGATCGACAATTCACATGAAGCAGTCAGTATCGAAAGAGTGTAAGAAATTTAACTCGTCCATGGCAAAACTAAAACAATATTGGTCATCCTATCTTCCCCCTTTTGGCATCATCAAAAAGTAGGGGCGAATAGTCAAACAGAGGGTGTTTGCTATCACCACTACTTGGGTAATGGAGGAAAGGCAATAGGCGATACATTCAAGTGTTTTAGCACGGTAATGAGATTGGCCATCCTAGTCACACACAAGCAATTCACAATAGAAAGCAAGCCAGGCAAAGCCAATCAAAAAACAAGATAACCTGTCATTCACCAAACGAGTGCAACAGAAGGTACAAACTAGCAAGAGAAGTGAGAAGTGAGAACAGGCTATGAGGACAACAGATGGGGGGTGATTAGAGAGCAAGAGGGGAAAATTTTGCTGAGAGGGAAGAGAGAAGGGCGAGAATATCTTCATGGCATTTTGCATTGAGAGCCTTTTCCTCGTCCAGGGCAGCCTTTACCGCAGTAAGCTCAGCACTGAGTTGAGAGTTTTCTTCCAAAGCAGCCTCAAGCTTGACTGAGGAACTGCCAGGAACAGGAGGACGGGGTGTTCTGGTCCCCTGTTCTGAGGCAGACCCCTCAACCAAAGTGTATCCACACCCCATAAGGGTGTTACTCCCAATCTCATCAATGAACTGAGCACCCACCTTCTTCTGCAGAGTCACCCCAAAGTGCTCAAACACACTAGTCAAGAAGAAGCCGTATCCCAGGTCATGTTCCCTGGAGGTGTTTACAATTTTTGCTATATGGCGAATCATGATGGCAGGAAGGTTGATTGGCGCTTCCTTGTCCATCAGATCCATCAAACATTGATCCATGGCATCAGCAAGATTGCGACCCTGGCCCCTGGGGATGACATTCTTGATGATAAACCAGAATATCAATTGATGGAGCGATGTCATGTCCCCTTTCTTCACGGACTTGGGTGTTTGGAGGCTTGATTGCTGGCTAAATTTCTGGGAGAGCTCCAGCAGCCTGGCTGTCCCTAGAATAGTCTTGTCTTCTCTCACATATATATCAAAGCCCGTGGAGGGAATCCCTAGAATTTCCCCTAATATCTTCGCATCAAAGCGAAGCTGCTTCCAATTAACAATACTTGTCACCACTCCTTCAGTGACAGTGCAGTTGGCATAGAACTCTGCCAACTCATGTACAGAACACCCCAGCTGGGTATTTGTAAACAACTCATACCACCCCTGTGCATGCAGCTTGTGCAGAAACACCCCCAGACCCTGTTTCTCAAAATACTTGACCTTTATAATTTTGCCCCTGACAACCCGTCTCTGAATCAATTGGGTCAGTTTGGCTGAGATTGCAGACGGGGTAGATTTCTTGGCTCGTTTAGGTTGGGGCTCAGTAGGAGGGTCTTGGGTGGAGGCATGTTTGAGGGAGGCTTTTCTCTTGGGAGTTTTGAGGGGTGATGGTTTTGGTATAGGAAGAGGCTTATCCTCTGAGGACTCTGAGAACACGGGCGTGCCCTATTTGAAGGCAGTGTTCTCAGTGTCGCTATCTGATGAAGGCTCAGAGGAGGAATCAATCTCCTCAACAACAGGGGCTGACTGTTTGGCAGGACGAGGAGTGGAGTGAAAAGCTATTCGGGCTGATTTTCTTGTGGGTTTGTTTGTGGGTTTGGCCGAAGAGGGGATTTGTAGGTTTGGTTTGACAAGGGGTTCACTTTTTGAGGGCTCTTCAGTCTGGCCGCTTTTAGGCCTTGATGGTGGTCGTGTTCTTGGCATTCTAGTACGCCTAGCCATAATTTTGTACCATTTGCGTTTCTCACCGGTTGGTGGTACCGGTGTGGCTTGTTCAGTTTTGGCAGGGGCCTCCTCCAGTTGACCACTACTTCCCCCTTCTTCTCTTGACAAATCCTCCCCTAGGTTCTCCTTAAAAACTTCAGGCCCTGTTTCTGACCCTGTTTCCTGCTCAGGAAATAGCCCAAACGAATTGATGTCATCTAACCCATGGTCCAACAGAAAAAGTTTATCTTAGGCCCCTAATTTCTCTTTCAGATGCCCCAACAAGTTCTTAGGGTTGACATGCGCCCGTTTCACCAAACAAAATCAATTCCCACCCAAATTTGTACGGGATGTCTTCCAATTTCAAATTCACTGTTCTAAGGTCGATACTTTTCAAAAACCCAAAAGGTTTATAGGCAATGGGTCGAGGAGGTTCAGTATTTTTACCTTCCATGAGGGCCGTCAGAAATTGTGTAGGTGCAAACAGGGCTGTGGCTGTTTGCAAGGCTGTGCCCTGTGTCTGGTTGCCCTGGGTCAAGGTCGAGGAGCTCTCGAAGCTAATGGGGAACGCCATTTTTCAGAGGAAGGAGAGAGATTAGGGTTTCTTGAACAGAGTTTCAAAGCAAGAGAGTTTTGGTGGAGGCGAGAGATTGAGCAAGAGCTTTAAAGGGAGAGAGAGACGTGCGAAATCTTTAAAAGATTTTGCCCGTTTTTGCAATGGACTTTAGCATTTATTGCACACGCCTCGGGAAGAGATTAGCAGTTTTTAATTTGTTGCACACATTTAACAAACAAGAGGTGTACCTGTTCCTGATGCTTGTTCTTGAGGTTACTTGCTCGGTAACATTGGATAATAAGGGCAATCTCATTAGACCTCAACGAGTGTCAGCAAGTTGCAAACCTCACATATGCTAAACATAGCACACAAGTTGATTGCAAACAAAAATTTAACATGTTGTACCCGTCACTTTTAAATTTTGCAAACAGGGAGAGAGAACAGGTTGGTCAGGTTGTTCTAATTAAGCCTAGTTCGAGTCTATTCCTTTCAAATTGTTCTCTACTCAATGCCTTTGTGAATATATCAACAATTTGATTTTCAATGGCACAAAAATTCATTGAGATTACTCCTTTTTCAACATTGTCTCTTAGAAAATGATGACGAATGTCAATATGTTTTGTTCTTTTGTGTTGACATGGATTTTTGGCAATGTTAATTGCACTTGTATTGTCACAATAAATAGGAATGCATCCTATGTCAACACAAAAGTCCTTGAGTTATTGTCTTATCTATAATAACTGAGCACAACAAGATGCAGCTGCCACATACTCAGCTTCTGCTGTGGACAAGGCAACAGAGAGTTGTTTCTTGGTTGCCCAAGATACCAAACAAGGTCTAAGAAAGTGAGCCATACCTGAGGTGCTTTTTCTATCAACCAAGAAACCTGCATAATCTGCATCAGCATACCCAACAAGATCGAAGTTGCACCCTCTAGGATACCATAAGGCTAGATCAGGTGTATGTTTTAAGTATCTTAAAATCCTTTTTACTGCCTTAAGATGAGTTTCTTCAGGGTTAGACTGAAAACGTGCACATAGACCAACACTGAAAACAATGTCAGGTCTACTAGCCGTCAGGTATAGGAGTGACCCTATCATGCCCCTATAGGATTTCTCCTCAACTGAGGGACTACCATCATCCATTACTAACCTGGTTGAGGGAGAGATGGGAGTATCAATGGGCTTGGCCGACTCCATCTTAAAACGCTTAAGTAACTCTCTGATATACTTTTGTTGATGGATCATGGTGCCGTTTGAAGTTTGCTTGATTTGCAAGCCTAGAAAGAAATTAAGCTCACCTATCATGCTCATTTCAAACTCACTCCTCATCATTTTTGAAAATTCATTGCACAAATCATGATGAGTTGCATCAAATATGATGTCATCGACATATACTTGGACAATCAACAAATGTTCCCCCTTAGATTTTAGAAACAAGGTATTGTCTACCTTGCCTCTTGTAAAACCATTTTCTAATAAAAAGCTTGACAACCGCTCATACCAAGCTCTAGGGGCTTGTTTTAAACCATAAAGTACTTTGTCAAGTTTGAAAACATAGTTAGGAAATTCATTACTTTCAAAACCAGGGGGTTGTTTGACATACACTTCCTCTTTAAGGTACCCATTTAGAAACGCACTTTTAACATCCATTTGACATAACTTGATCTCCATGTGGGCTGCAAAAGCTATCAAGATTCGAATGGCTTCTATCCTTGCAACAGGTGCAAAAGTCTCTTCATAATCAATTCCCTCTTCTTGGTTGTAGCCTTGAACCACCAGCCGGGCCTTGTTCCTAGTGACTGTTCCGCACTCATCTAGCTTATTACGGAACACCCACTTGGTTCCAATGATTGTTCTATCCTCTGGCCGTGGCACAAAGTGCCATACCTTGTTTCTTTCGAACTGATGGAGTTCTTCTTGCATGGCTGTGACCCAATCTGAATCTGCAAGAGCTTCATTAATATTCTTAGGCTCAATTTTTGAGAGAAAAGCATAGAAAGCACAGAAATTTTTAAGCCTAGATCTAGTTTGAACTCCTGCATTAATATCAGACAAAATTTGATCAAGAGGATGTGAACTTTGGTATTTTCATGATCGTGGTGAAAGTGGGTTTACAGATATGCTCTCCATCCTAGCTGGAATACTTGGCGAAACAAGTTCAGCACCTGTTCCCAAGCCTGTTTGGGAGCTTATTCCTGAAATTATCTCAGAAGGGTTCGGCTGATGTTGTCCCGAACAGGGTTCCACCCTGTTTCCCCCTGTTTGGTTCACACCCTGCCTACCTTCCTGAAGAACAGCTTTAGGCCTTGATTCCTTAGGTTGATCCTTACCTGGTTCATCTTGACAAGACCTAGTTCGAGGTCTTCCTCCTGTGCATCATTCTCACTTAGAGAGTTAGTTTCATCAAAAAGCACATGCACACTTTCTTCAACACACAAGGTTCTCTTATTAAACACTTTGTATGCCTTACTATGTGAGGAGTAACCGAGGAATATTGCCTCGTCACTCCTTGGATCAAATTTCCCTAAGGCATCCTTTCCATTATTATGCACAAAACATTTACACCCAAAAACTCTCAAATGTAAAATATTTGGTTTTCTTCCTTTGAGGATCTCATAAGGAGTTTTGTTAAGAATAGGTCTAATCATGCATCTATTTATAATGTAACATGATGTGTTTAAAGTTTCAGCCCAACAATTTCTAGGAAGACCACTAGCAACAAGCATTGTTCTAGTCATGTCCTCTAGAGTACGATTTTTGCGCTCTACCACCCCGTTCTGTTGGGGTGTTCTTGGAGCTGAAAAATTGTGATCAACACCATGCTCATTACAATAGTCAATAAAGCTCGAATTTTCAAATTCTGTACCATGGTCAGACCTTATGCATACCAAAGAGTGTCATACCCTCTTTTCAGTCTTTTTAATGAAAGCAAGAAATTTTTCAAAAGTTTCATCTTTAGAAGCCAAAAACAAAGTCCAAGTGAAACGAGAGTAGTCATCCACTATCACAAGCACATACCTCTTGCCACCTCGGCTCATGATCCTCATTGGACCACATAGATCCATATGTATTAATTCAAGGGGTCGAGTAGTGCTTATACACTTTTTAGACTTAAATGAATTTTTGACTTGTTTGCCTTTGGCACATGCATCACATACCTTATCATCATTAAATTTGATGGAAGGTAAGCCAACTACTAAATCTTTGGTTACAAGTTTGTTCAAAAGAGAGTGGCTTGCATGACCTAGTCTTTTGTGCCAAAGCATAACATCATCTTTTAAGGCACTCAAACAAGTCAAATTATTTTGGGGAAGAGTAGAAATACACACTTTATAAACATTTTTGTGTCGCTTCCCCCTCAACACAACATCTCCTGTGTTCATGTTTACAACTAAGCAACGTGTTGGAGAGAACACTACTAGGTTGTCTTTGTCACACAGTTGGGACACACTTAGCAAGTTGTGTTTTAAACCATCCACAAAATAAACATTGTCAATTGAATGGGAGAGTGACTCACCTATCTTACCTATACCGACAATTGTCCCAGATTTGCCGTTTTCAAATGCTACACTCCCTCCTTCTGATGCTGTAAGTGAGAGAAAATTGGATTTTTCACCAGTCATATGCCTCGAACACCCACTGTCAACATACCACAGCTGCCTGTTCCCTAGACTGTTTCCTGCACTATTTGCTGGGTTGTTTGCTGGGTTGTTCTCTCTCACTTTAGCCTGCAAAACAAATCAAGGGTTAGTTTTGGGAACCCAGATCCACTTGGGTCCCATTCCTTTAGACGTGTAAATCTCATCTTTCCTAACCCACATTTGTTTACATGCACTGAGTTCTTTTTAATGGCATACTTTCTTATAGGACAAGCATATCGATAATGCCCCATTTTACCACAATGAAAACAAACAATATTTCCAGGTAATCCCACATATTTGTTATTCACTGGGTAGGTCATCTTAGGCACAAAACCTAGTCCTCTTCTATTTTGACTATGATGAGTGTTTAACCATTCCAACGCCCTTGAGGACCTGTTCTAGAGCTTGTTTGTGGCAAGGTCTGATTCTAAGTGTTTTATTTTTTCAAGCAAGTTTCTGTTTTCTTCCAGCAAAGACTCGACCTTACCTTTTAAGTAAAGAGATTCTTTTTCTAGCTCAGTCAGTTTAGTGGAACAAGTCTCTTCTTTCATGAGTAGAGTTTCTTTAAGCACATTGATGTTTTCATGTAAGGCAAGAGTCTCTTTGTCAACTTCAAACTTTTCTAATTTAAGGGTTTCATTTTCAAGTTCTAAATCTCGAACATCCCCTTTTAATTCAGCATATATATCCATTATATTGTACACTAATTTCTCAAGAGTTGATTTATTTAGACCACGTACCTTGTTCTCGAGTTGAGTCAGACTATCCGTTGACCCATCATCTGAATCAGTGTCACTCTTTGCCATGAGTGCTACATCAGCTTCCCCAGCTTCAGACCCTTCCTCATCCTCACTTGAATCTCCCCAGGCCGCGAGCATAGTTTTTGAGAACCTTTTCGCTGAGCTGCTTACACCCTGTTTCCTGGGGTGTTCGGGTTCTTGTTCTTCCTTGTGCAGTGGGCAGTTTCTCACAATGTGGTCCAGCTTACCACGCTTGAAACACCCAGTGAACTGTTCCCGAGGGGTGTTCCTGGCTTTGCCGAAGTCCTTCCTTTTGATGTTTCCTTTGACTTTCTTGAAGAACTTCTTAAATTTTTGAGTCATCATGGCAATCTCCTCCTCCTCAGAATCAGAATCATCTTCTAAGGCCTTTAGTGCAAGACCTCGTTCTCTCTTTGTCTCATCTTTCTGTTGAGAATATTTCCTAAGTTTATATGTTTGCAGGTTTCCAATCAGCTCATCTAGGGTGATCTTGTTCATGTCCTTAGCTTCTTGGATGGCCGTTACTTTTGCTTCCCAAGAATGAGGTAAAATTCTTAGGATCTTCCTTACCAATTCTTCCGTGGTGAAGGATTTTCCCAAGGATTTCAACTCATTCGTTATGTGAGTGAAGCGAGTGTACATGTCCATCATACTTTCCCGATCACCCATCTCGAACAGCTCATACTTTCTCATAAGCAATTCAATCCGGGATTGCTTTACTTGATTGGTCCTTCGTGAGCTACTTGCAAAGCATCCCAGATTTCTTTGGCCGACTCACATTCAGATATGCGAGTATATTCATCAGGACCTAGGCCAAAATATAGGAGTTTCTTGGCCTTTGCATTCTTCTCCATCATCTTGTAATCTTCAGCATTGAACTCCTTAGGCTCCTTGGGGATTGACTTTCCATCTTCAGTTGTTTTCTTAGGGATGAGTGGTCCATGCTTGATGAGCATCCACAACTCATAGTCCTCGGCTTGGATGTAGTTTTCCATCCTATTCTTCTACTAACTATAGTGTTGGCCATTAAAGTATGGTGGACGAGTTATGGATTGACCTTCAAGCATGCCTTGTGAAGTACTCATCTTCAAGGATCTCTCAAAGCTGTTAGCTTTTCAAAGGAGAACCTGCTCTGATACCACTTGTTGAATTAGAGAGTACACAACCACAAGAGGGGGGTGAATTGTGGTGTCCGATTTTCGCAAGTTGCTGACAAATAGTCTTAGACCCTGTTCGCACAGGTTGTTTCTGAGATAAACAGAAGCGAAAATCCAACAAAATTGAATGCAGAAATAATGGACACAGGATTTTTACGTGGAAAACACCTCTAGCCCAACTGAGGTTAAAAACCACGACCTACCTCCTGTAGGATTTGCACACTTCACTAAACGGACTAAACACGTTACAATAGTTACACACCTTGTTACAACTTGTAACACACGTAACTTGTCTTCCCTAAGATGAGTTACCCCACGTCCAAAATCCCCTTGATTTGGACACACACTCTTCTCACTCTTGTGAAAGAAGAATATAAAGGAAAAACACCCTATTACAATGCTTCTTTAACTAAGCTAATATAGGGTACAATGAAGTCCTAGTATGCCAACTTTGAAAGCTCAATTAATTCACTCACAAGGCTTGGTTTTCTTTTCAAACGTTTTAGCTCATGAACTCAGATTTTTTCTTTTTGAAAACCGATGTGTCCAAGATTGTAAGAAGTCGCCTTTTATAGTGCTTGGAACACAATTCATCAAATTTTTGGAAACTAAAAAATCTGAAGAATATAGAATCCTTTACCCACAAGGGATGGAAAAACTATTTCTGAAATTTTTTGAAACTAAAATCCTAGAGAAAATAGAATCCTTTAGCTATAAGGGGTAAGGTGACATGAGCTGAAAACACTTCCTGAACCGCATGCATAAGGCGGTGTTCTTCAGCAGCTAGCCCATGTTTTTCTCAATTACCTTATCCACTTGCCAAAAATTGGATATTCTTTTTATTCAAAAAGATTTTGCAAATCCCTTAAGATTTTTGATAACCGTTTTTTAGGGTAAAGAATAAGATACTCCATAGAAAAATCTTTCTTACAAATCTTTGAAGAAGTTGCCCAAAATCCAAAAGATAAAAATCGTGCAAAGCAGTTTTTCGCAGCTTATTCTGGAAACACCCTGATCGCCCTGTTTCCAGGGTTGTTCTGAAGGGTGATCCGAAATATTTTCCGAAAAGCAAAACCGGTTCCAGTGAGTGGTAAATTAAAACTTTCTAATTGGCATATTAACAAGAGTCTAAAAATATAAAACCAAATCAAATCAAGACATCTTGTTGTAACCACTAGTCATCTTGTAGAACGACTTTGCTGCAAACACTTCACAGAATATGCTTCAAACACCGCACGGAACCTATTTGTCACAGCTGCACATATCTTATGTTTCAAACACTTCTCAGGATACGTTTCAAAACACCTCACAGAACCTGTTTTTAAGGAGAACCTAGGGGAGGATTTGTCAAGAGAAGAAGGGGGAAGTAGTGGTCAACTGGAGGAGGCCCCTGCCAAAACTGAACAAGCCACACGGTACCACCAACCGGTGAGAAACGCAAACGGTACAAAATTGTGGCTAGGCGTACTAGAATGCCAAGAACACGACCACCATCAAGGCCTAAAAGCGGCCAGACTGAAGCGCCCTCAAAAAGTGAACCCCCTGTCAAACCAAAACCACAAATCCCCTCTTCGGCCAAACCCACAAACAGACCCACAAGAAAATCAGCCTGAATAGCTTTTCACTCCACTCCTCATCTTGCCAAATAGTCAGCCCCTGTTGTTGAGGAGATTGATTCCTCCTCTGAGCTTTCATCAGATAGCGAGACTGAGAACACTGCCTTCAAACAGGGCACGCCCGTGTTCTCAGAGTCCTCAGAGGATAAGCCTCTTCTTATACCAAAACCATCACCCCTCAAAACTCCCAAGAGAAAAGCCTCCCTCAAACATGCCTCCATCCAAGACCCTCCTACTGAGCCCCAACCTAAACGAGCCAAGAAATCTACCCCGTCTGCAATCTCAGCCAAACTGACCCAATTGATTCAGAGACGGGTTGTCAGGGGCAAAATTATAAAGGTCAAGTATTTTGAGAAATAGGGTCTGAGGGTGTTTCTGCACAAGCTGCATGCACAGGGGTGGTATGAGTTGTTTACAAACACCCAGCTGGGGTGTTTTGTACATGAGTCGGTAGAGTTCTATGCCAACTGCACTGTCACCGAAGGAGTGGTAACAAGTATTGTTAATGGGAAGCAGCTTCGCTTTGATGCGAAGATATTAGGGGAAATTCTGGGGATTCCCTCCACGGCTTTGATATATATGTGAGAGAAGACAAGACTATTCTAGGGACAGCCAGGCTGCTGGAGCTCTCCCAGAAATTTAGCCAGCAACCAAGCCTGCAAACACCCAAGTTCGTGAAGAAAGGGGACATGACATCGCTCCATCAATTGATATTCTGGTTTATCATCAAGAATGTCATCCCCAGAGGCCAGGGTCGCAATCTTGCTAATGCCATGGATCAGTGTTTGATGGATCTGATGGACACGGAAGTGCAAATTAACCTTCCTGCCATCATGATTCGACATATTGCAAGAATTGCAAACACCTCTAGGGAACATGATCTGGGATACGGTTTCTTTCTGACTAGTGTATTTGAGCACTTTGGGGTGACACTGCAGAAGAAGGTGGGCGCTCAGTTCATTGATGAGATCGGGAGTAACACCCTTATGGGGTGTGGGTATGCTTTGATTGAAGGGTTTTCCTCAGAGCAGGGGACCAGAACACCCCGTCCTCCTGTTTCTGACAGTTCCTCAACCAAGCTTGAGGCTGCTTTGGAAGAAAACTCTCACCTCAGTACTGAGCTTAACGCTGTAAAGGCTGCCCCGGACGAGGAAAAGGCTCTTAATGCAAAACGCCATGAAGATATCCTCGCCCTTCTCTCTTCCCTCTCAGCAAAATTTTCCCCTCCTGCTCTCTAATGACCCCCCATCTGTTGTCCTCATAGCCTGTTCTCACTTCTCACTTCTCTTGCTAGTTTGTACCTTCTGTTGCTTTCATTTGGTGAATGACAGGTTATCTTGTTTTTTGATTGACTTTACCTTGCTTGCTTTCTGTTGTGAATTGCTTGTGTGTGACTAGGATGGCCAATCTCATTACCGTACCAACACACTTGAGTGTATCGCCTGTTGCCTTTCCTCCATTACCCAAGTGGTGGTGATAGCAAACACCCTCTGTTTGACTGTTCGCCCCTACTTTTTAATGATGCCAAAAGGGGGAAGATAGGATGACCAATATTATTTTAGTTTTGCCATGGACGAGTTAAATTTCTTACACTCTTTCGATACTGGCTGCTTCATGTGAATTGTCGGTCCTATAAATAATTGGCACTAATCACTTCAATTGTCCTTGAAAATCAATATGGTCACTTGGTTTGTCATCATCAAAAAGGGAAAATTTGTTAGAATGTATAAGGTTTTGATGATAACAAATCCAAGTGTTGTAGTAGTTGTTGTTGTTCCCAACAGGCTTTCCAAACAGGACCTTACTGCTGTTCTCAATGTATTAAAACTGCTTGACTAATGGTTTATCAAGAACAGGTACTCAAGTCAGCAATGTAAGAACACCTGTGAGAAACAGGTTCTGTGACGTATTTTGAAGCATATCCTGAGAAGTGTTTGAAACATGAGATATGTGTAACTGTGACAAATAGGTTTCGTGCGGTGTTTTGAAGCATATCCTGAGAAGTGTTTGAAACATAAGATATGTGCAGCTGTGACAAACAGGTTCCGTGCGGTGTTTGAAGCATATTCTGTGAAGTGTTTGCAACAAAGTCGTTCTACAAGATGACTAGTGGTTACAACAAGATGTCTTGATTTGATTTGGTTTTATATTTTTAGACTCTTGTTAATATGCCAATTAGAAAGTTTTAAATTACCACTCACTGGAAACGGTTTTGCTTTTCGAAAAATATTTCGGATCACCCTTCAGAACAACCCTGGAAACAGGGTGATCAGGGTGTTTCCAGAATAAGCTGTAAAAAACTGCTTTGCACGATTTTTATCTTTTGGATTTTGAGCAGCTTCTTCAAAGATTTGCAAGAAAGATTTTTCTATGGAGTATCTTACCCCTTATCCTAAAAACGATTATTAAAATCTAAGGAGATTTGCAAAATCTTTTTGAATAAAAGAATATCCAATTTTTGGCAAGTGGATAAGGTTGTTGAGAAAAACATGGGCTAGTTGCTGAGAATCACCACCTTATGCACATGGTTAAGTAAGTGTTTCCAGCACATGTTATCTCATCTCTTGCAGCTAAAGGATTCTATATTCTCTAGGATTTTAGTTTCCAAAAATTTCAGAAATAGTTTTTCCATCCCTTGTAGGTAAAGGATTCTATATTCTTCAGATTTTTTAGTTTCCAAATATTTGATGAATTGTATTTCAAGCACTATAAAAGGCGGCTTCTTACAATCTTGGACACATCGGTTTTCAGAGAGAAAAAATATGAGTTCATGAGCTAAAACATTTGAAAAGAAAACCGAGCCTTGTGAGTGAATTAATTGAGCTTTCAAAGTTAGCATACTAGGACTTCATTATACCCTATATTAGCTTAGTTGAGAAGCATTGTAATAGGGTGTTTTTTCTTTACATTCTTCTTTCACAAGAGTGAGTAGAGTGTGTGTCCAAATCAAGGGGATTTTGGACGTGGGGCAACTTGTCTTAGGGGAGACAGGTTACGTGTGTTACAAGTTGTAACAAGGTGTGTTACTATTGTAACGTGATTAGCCCGTTTAGTGAAGTGTTTAAATCCTACACGGGGTAGGTCGTGGTTTTTAACCTCAGTTGGGCTAGAGGTGTTTTCCACGTAAAAATCCTGTGTCCATTATTTCCGCATTCAATTTTTGTTGGATTTTCGCTTCTGCCTATCTCAGAAACAACCTGTGCAAACAGGGTCCAAGACTGTTTGTCAGCAACTTGCGAAAATCGGACACCACAATTCACCCCCCTCTTGTGGTTGTGTACTCTCTAATTCAACAATTAAGACCCTCCCAAAATAGTGAGTTAAAGTTTTTCTTTCGCACTAAAGACCTTTCTAATTATGTGGCTGGGCCCTACTGCTGCGTCTGAAGACTTGCATTTATTTTACATTGATGTTTTGAGTTCCTTCATACCAATATGCATTTGTTGCTTGAGGTGTTGATGATAAGTTGTTAATAAATGATTAAAGATTATTTTCTTGACTTAAAAAAAAAATTTCTTTTAAATGATACCCCTTTCTACATAATTTCTCAATTATTAAGGGAACTATGTAAGGACTTCGTGCGTGCGCATATCAATATGGGTAATCGCCGTAGAGCCTTATTGTTTGTTGCTTAAGTGTTATTCCGAGCCTTCATATATGTGCCATTAATGCTTAGAAGAGGCCTTAATCTAGATTGTCATTTACGTAATAACTCTTCCTTGTTTTCCAACATGTAACCATGGTTACTTACGAATTGGCTAAGCGTTATGTTCATCGCAGCATAAAACGCTATTGTTATTGTAGGATTGATAGCGTCTTGGCTATATCAACCCCAACACACCTAAAACGGAGATATAAGGGAGAACCCGACAGACTTCGGAATTATTATACCACATGTATCACCTCGGCACCTCTTGAGGAGATGATCCATGCTTCCCAACGCTTCGTAAGCTTTAACATCAAATATGGAAACTAAGAATTTCTGAAGGAGATTGAACTGCCTCTTTCGTACCACGAGTTTCTAAGACTCCTGCACCCACCCTATGAGAAACAGGCGTCATAACACCTCAATGTATATCCGTAAGACCAATGATGCCATTGTGCTTACCCCCTGTTAGTTTATTGATGGCTAACTCCAAACAGTTTAGACAAACCTCAAGGCATAACCTCAACCTTGGGTTTGAAATGAGGGTTGCCCCCATGTATGCTTGCCTTGATGTCTTTTCGTGGGACACTACTAGGTGCCCGAATGCTTTAAAGCATAGTCCTAGCGTTGTATACACTCTAAAGCCCATAGAAGCTCATATAGTTATTTAAGTTTGTTATTCTTGACTAATTATGCATTTTATGAATTAGTTGTTGCAGTTCTTAGTGTTTGCTTAACTTGAGTCTGGTTTGTGACTTGATTATCCAGATGATTTAAGTTTTGTAATTCATGGCATAGCATGACCTCTGACTCATTGTTTGCATTTCGTGGATTCTATGATTCCATTTTATAGCTGAATAATTGCATACGCACATATTTGAAGCATGATAAGGTGACCCTAGAAACCTGCATTCATATATTCTTGCCCTTATATGTTTGATCAAAGTGGTGCAGCGGAGGCGTGCAAGCCCATGACCCACAGGTCCTGAGATTGTCGGTTGCATATGTTTTCGTTTTGCGAATTGCTTGCTATATGTGTATTAGACAGTTTCATGTTATTTACAATTCCTACACTTGAGAATGCTGAATTGCTGATACTATACGATGCTATGCGATGCTGTTGTGCTTGACTGATGCTATCTGGTGCTATGTGATGTTCTTATTACTCTAATGTGTGATAGGAATCTCCATGTTAATCATTATGATCCTAAAAGTGACTTGAATTAATGTTTTAGAATGAGACTACTGGCTGTGACCTTGAGATGTCAATGTCCCAGTTATCATAGCTTTAGATGCCCACTTATAAATGCGTATGCATAGAGTTGTTGTATACTGTTCAAATTGAGTCTAGATAATTGAAAGTCTATGTTCATTTTCGAAACAAGCTCAATATGGTTTTCCAAGCCAACACATTTGCCTCTCTTCGATGCGATTTGCCCTCGGCGCTTAAATGGAGTGAGTAGATGCTTGAAGAGGATTGGCAATGAGGAGACTGGATACTATAAGCCATTTTCTTTCGATTAAAAGGACGTAGTGGATTGCCAAATGAAACCTTTTTGGAATCCCACCACGTAGATCATAGGATGTGTGTGTGCGCACCTTAGATATGACTGAACTTAGGTTGGGGATTTAGGGGAGAAAATTCTTTTAAGGGGGACTAATGTAAGACTCGTGTTCTTTATTTTATGTTAAGCTAACTGCCTTGCCTTTATGTTATAAAATTCGTATTTTTTGTAACTATATGAGTTAAACTCTTACTGATGCGCTTTTGTGAGCGATAATTTTATTAAAGAGAATATTTTGTCGCTATTAATATTATTAACATTATCGTCAATTATTTAGAAAATTTCTGAGTTGATTTGAACTCATACCTTCAAATTCGTTATTCGATTTTTCTAATCGTTTCTCCGATTTAGTTAGGATGCCGGTTTTAGGACATTTCAACCTAATCCTAGACTGAGCATTAATGAATTTGGGATCAGGTATCGAATTATTGTAGCAACTGCGCCCAAATGAGACCTTAAAAAAATAGAGAGAGAACTAAAAAGGGGTCGAAACCCCTTTCATCTTCTTACACGCGACAGAGAACAAAAAAGGGGGCTGTCCTTCTAGGATTCGTGGCGACGTCAGCCCCCACGACAGCCATGAGAAAGAGAGAGGAAGAGGGAGATTGAACAAGAGAGGAGGAAGTGGGGCACCGGCGATCGAAAATATAGCCAGTGCGGCTGCGTTTGTACGCAGACCCGCGACTCCTTGCAAGGAGAGGCCCAGCAAGGGAGATACTGAGCAAAAGAGTAAGGGAGTGAAATGGTTCGAGGCTGGTGCGACCCGTTGACGACGACCAGGAGGCGGTTGGGCGTGACTCCGGCGGTGAGGCAGGACCGAGAAGGAGCTAAAAACATATCTGGGTAGACAGGTTCAAAGATGATGCTTGGGTAGCGAATTAGAAGGCTTGAAATTCGGCTTCAAATGTTCCCAATTAGCCCAGGAGTTGGGTCTTTAGCTTTGATCCAGGTGGGTGTTTCTCGCCTCCTAAGTATTAGTAATTTTGCAAATGTTTTAGCCCATTGAGTGATGATGCATGTTAGTCTAGGGTTAGTCAGATTAATTGGGTTTGTAATAACTGATTAAGGATGCTCTGTTTTAGCTGAATTCAGTTTAAACCGATGCATGTTAGCTTAGAATTAGTTAGACTAGTTGAACTGATTTTTATGCCTTCGATTGCCCTAAATAGATGCATGTTAATTGGACTGTTTACTGTGCCTAAAATGTTGCTTAAATTAGGCTAGAACAAACTCTTTAGTTGGCTAGAACGTATGCCCCTTAAATTGACAAGAATGCGTGATTCCTATGTTTAGCAAATTGGACATTATTGTAGTAAAGAACGCTTTAATTAGATGCATGTTAATTTAGTTATTTTATGCTTAAAAGTAACTTTGAAATAACCTAACAATGTTTCAAATTGATGCCCGTTAAGTTAACTAATTCATGCTTGAAAATGACTTCGAAATGACCTAAGAATGCCTAAAATTGATGCGTGTTAATTTGGTTAGTTCGTGTTTAAAAGTAGCTTTGAAATGACCTAGGCATGCTTTAAATTGAGGAATGTTGAGTTAGCTAATTCATGCTTAAAAGTAGTCTTTGAAATGACTTGAGAACGTTTTAAACCGATGCATATTTAGTTGGTTAGTTATACTTTGAAAATGGCACGAGCATGACATGCTTATTTCCTAAATGTCGGTTATGAATTCAAGTTGGTTTCATGCCTTATTAGTTCTTTTAGTCCGTTGAGTACCCAGCTTAAGTTGGTGAAATATACATGTTTATAAATGCCGCAATGCGCCGCTGGAGGGATGTTGATTGCTCGGTAAGTTATATGTCACTATTACGCCGTTCTTTACGACTTTTATGATGGCATGTTATGCTTACGAAACTGAAAACCGAGTTGGTAGTTGGATGGTTAGAGGTTGAACTAATGAGAGTTTTGAGGTTCTTTGTGGTTGACGTTGTATAAGGAGGGAGCCTGGGTTGTGATTGACCGCAATCGTGTGGATTGCGAGGCCATATGTGGCTCATTCTGCCAAGCTGAGTTATGTAGTGTTTGAATGTATTACGTGTAGGACCCTTCCCTTTTATGTCATCAAGCTGCATCACATGTGTGACGGCAAGGTTTTGAAAAAGAATGTTCTTTTTGTGATTTGAAATAATGGTAGCCATAACTACTAGCGAACGATGGCCTATTTTAACTATACGAGTATAGTTTTGGGAGTGAACCTGCCAAAACGGGGAAATCCCTAAGGAATTTTAAAAAGGAGTGAGTTGTATGTTAAATGATTTCACTGTAAGAGACAGCAAACTTATTGGCCGCTATGGCCATACGCTTTAAATGGGCTAAGATAACGCGCTTAAGTATGTGTGTCAGATGGGAGTGGACCTGCCAGAATGGGGAAATGCCTAGCCTAGGGCATAAGTCCTAGTTGTAGGGAGTCCTAGAAGACCCTAATGAGGGTGTATGTAAGGTACAATTATGCAGCCATCCCGGGAAGTAATAGCTTATGGGTGAGGATAGTCTCACCACGGGTTGAGAATAGATCTTGCCCCATCAGCACATTGTGATGATCTTATACCAAGAGTATTTTCATAATAATTACGGAAAGCAGTTCGCAATTTTAAGTATTTTAGGAAAAAGAAAGATTTTAAGGGCTATTAAGAGGGCAGTATGAATAAGTTACGAAAGCTCATAAGGGTCATTAAAGGACCAATACAAAAGAAATTTCTTTTTAAGGAATATGAGCTTTAAGAGGCTAGGTAAAGTGTTTTTATGACCCTGAAGAGGCTAAGTAAAGTGTTTTTGTGAGCCTCAAGAGGCTAAGCAAAGTGTTTTCAAGAGAAGAATGAAAGCTTTCTGTGCATATTGTGTGTATATCTTATGAATGAGATCTGAATGAGATTTGATATGTATATATCCTATGCATACCCTATGAATGAAATTTCAAGTAAGGCTAAGTAAAGTGTTTTTACGAAAAAGGAAGATGAAATAAAAGTAGCTTTTGAAATGACCTAAGCATGCTTTAAATTGATGAATGTTGAGTTAGCTAATTCATGCTTAAAAGTAGTCTTTAAAATGACCTGAGAACGTTTTAAGCCGATGCATATTTAGTTGGTTAGTTATACTTTGAAAATGACATGAGCATGACATGCTTATTTCCTAAATGTGAGTTATGAATGCAAGTTAGTTTCATGCCTCATTAGTTCCTTCGGTCCGTTGAGTACCCTGCTTAAGTCAGTGAAATATATATGTTTATAAATTATGTAATGTGCCACTGGAGGGGGTGCTGATCACCCAGTAAGTTATATATCGCTATCATGCCCTTCTTTATGACTTTTGTGATGGCATGTTATGCTTGTGAAACTGAAAACTGAGTGTTAGTAGTTACCTGGTTTGAGGTTAAACTAATAAGAGTTTTGAGGTTCTTTGTGGTCGGCATTGTGTGAGGAGGGAGCCTGGGTTGTGATTGACCGCAATCGTGTGGATTGCGAGGCCATGTGTGGCTTATTCTGTCAAGCAGAATTATGTAGTGTTTGAATGTGTTATGTGTAAAACTCACCCCTTTTATGCCATCAAGTCGCATCATATGTGTGAGGGTAAGGTTTTGAATAAGAATGTTCTTTTTGTGGTTTGAAATAATAGTAGCCATAGCTATTAGCGAACGATGGCCTATTTTAACTATACGGGTATAGTTTTAGGAGTGAACCTACTAGAACGGGGGAATCCCTGAGGAATTTTAAAAAGAAGTGAGTTGTATGTTAAGTGATTTCACTGCAAGAGACGGCAAACTTATTAGCCGCCATGGCCATAGGCTTTAAATGATCTAAGATAACGTGCGTAAGTATGTATGTAACGGGGGTGAACCTGTCAGAAAGGGGGAACCCCTAGCCTAGTGTGTAAGTCCTAGTAGTGGGAAACCCTAGAAGACCCTGACGAGGGTGTACGTAAGGTACGATTATGCTGCCATCCCGGGAAATAAGAGCTTATGGCTGAGGATAGTTTCACCAGGGGTTGAGAATAGATATCACCCCATCAGCACATTATGATGATCTTATACCAAGAGTGTTTTCCTAATAACTAAGAAACGCAGTTGGCGTTTCGCCATTTTAAGTATTTCAGGAAAAAGAAATATTTTAAGGGCCATAAAGAGGCCAATATATATAAGTTACAAAAGCTCATAAGGGTCATTAGAGGACCAATACGAAAGAAATTTCTTTTTAAGGAATATGAGCCTTAAGAGGCTAGGTAAAATGTTTTTATCAGCCTATGTAAAGTATTTTTATGGGCCTCAAGAGGCTAAGCAAAGTGTTTTCAAGAAAAGAAGGAAAGCTTTCTGGGCATACTATGTGCATATCTTATGAATGAGATCAGAATGAGATTTGAAATGTGTATATCCTATGCATACCCTATGAATGAAATTTCAAGTAAGACTAAATAAAGTGTTCCTACGAAAAAGGAAGGTTCCTGTGCATATCCCATGCATGTCTTATGAATGAGCAAGAATAGTTTGAATGAAATCCCAAGTAAAGTATGGCCATGTTCTTGTAAAGCATCGAGCATGTAAGTTTTAAAAGCGTTCATTTAGTAAAAAATGTAATACTCCTAGACCTAGGGGCTGGGGGTGTTACAAGATAGTATCAGAGCAAGGTCCTGCGACCATAGGCCGTGACCTGAGTCTTACATTTCATATAGTTATCTAGGAAACGCGTCCACGATGATGTGATATATGCCTGCTTTATGTCCAAACGTGAGTTTTATGTGAACGTTGGTGCATTTTGCTTATTATTTGAGGCTTGGGTGAGCTTATTGGTTGAATGAATGAACCATTTGCTAGGGCGTATGCCGAATGACATGTATTCTCGCAGATGAGCTAAGTGTTAACTCAATCAATAGTGTTTTGCGTGTGCACCTTGGCGATTTAAGTCAAAAGTTTCAAGTGCACTTGGTTTGAACTCAAACAACTGGGAATATTTTAACCCTAAGCTTATTCTTGCCCCTTAAGTATGATTTGCTCCTCGAGCCCGATAATAGAGCGAGCAGACGCACTCAATGGTTGGTAGGAAAAGAGCTAGAAGCAGTTAAACCATCCTCCTTTTAAAACATAGAAGCTTTGAAAGTTAAGACCCTCCCAAAATAGTGAGTTAAGGTTTTTCTTTCGCACTAAAGACCTTTCTAATTATCTGGTTAGGCCCTACTATTGCGTCTGAAGACTTGCATTTATTTTACATTGATGTTTTGAGTTCCTTCATACCAATATGCATTTGTTGCTTGCGGTGTTCATGATAAGTTGTTAGTAAGTGATTAAAGATTATTTTCCTGGCTTAAAAAAAAAAATTCTTCTAAATGATACCCCTTTTTATATAATTTCTCAATTACTAAAGGAACTTTGTAAGGACTTCGTGCGTGTGCATATCAATATGGGTAATCGTCGTAGAGCCTTATTGATTGTTGCTTAAGTGTTATTCCGAGCCTTCATATATGTGCCATTAATGCTTATAAGAGGCCTTAATCTGGATTGTCATTTAGGTAACGAGTCTTCCTTGTTTTCCAACTTGTAACCATGGTTACTTACGAATTGGCTAAGCGTTATGCTCATCACAGTATGAAACGCTATTGTTATTATAGGATTGATAGCATCTTGGCTATATCAACCCCAACACACCTAAAACGGAGATATAAGGGAGAACCCTATAGACTTCGGAATTATTATACCACATGTATCACCTCGTCACCTCTTGAGGAGATGATCCATGCTTCCCAACGCTTCGTAAGCTTTAACATCAAATGTGGAAACTAAGAATTTCTGAAGGAGATTGACCTGCCTCTTTCGCACCACGAGTTCCTAAGACTCCTGCACCCGGCCTACGAGAAACAGGCGTCATAACACCTCAATGTATGTCCGTAAGACCAATGATGCCATTGTGCTTACCCCCTGTTAGTTGATTAATGGCTAACTCCAAACAGTTTAGACAAACCTCAAGGCATAACCTCGGCCTTAGGTTTTAAATGAGGGTTGCCCCCATGTATGCTTGCCTTGATGTCTTTTCGTGGGACACTACTAGGAGCCCGAATGCTTTAAAGCATAGTCCTAGCGTTGTACACACTCTAAAGCCCATAGAAGCTCATATAGTTATTTAAGTTTGTTATTCTTGACTAGTTATGCGTTTTATGAATAAGTTGTTGCACTTCTTAGTGTTTGCTTAACTTGAGTTTGGTTTGTGACTTGATTATCCAGTTGATTTAAGTTTTGTAATTCATGGCATGGCATGACCTCTGACTCGTTGTTTGCATTTTGTGGATTCTATGATTCTATTTTATAGCTGAATAATTGCATACGCACATATTTGAAGCATGATAAGGTGACCCTAGAAACCTGCATTCATATATTCTTGCCCTTATATGTTTGATCAGAGTGGTGCAGTAGAGGCGTGCAGGGCCATAACCCACAGGACCCAGGAATGTCGGTTGCATATGTTTGCGTTTTGCGAATTGCTTGCTATATGCGTATTAGACGGTTTCATGTTATTTACAATTCCTAGACTTGAGAATGCTGAATTGCTGATACTATACGATGTTATGCGATGCTGTTGTGCTTGAGTGATGCTATTTGGTGCTACGTGATGTTCTTATTACTCTAATGTGTGATAGGAATCTCCATGTTAATCATTATGATCCTAAAAGTGACTTGAATTCATGTTTTAGAATGAGACTACTAGCTGTAAGCTTGAGATGTCAATGTCCCAGTTATCATAGCTTTAGATGCCGACTTATAAATGCGTATGCATAGAGTTGTTGTTTATTATGCGAATTGAGTCTAGATAATTGAAAGTCTATGTTCATTTTCAAAACGAGCTCAATATGGTTTTCCAAGCTAACTCATTTGCCCCTCTTCGATGCGATTTGCCCTCGGCGCTTAAATAGAGTGAGTAGACGCTTGAAGAGGATTGGCAATGAGGAGACTGGATACCATGAGCCTTTTTCTTTCGATTAAAAGGATGTAGTGGATTGCCAAATGAAACCTTTTTGGAATCCCACCATGTAGATCATAAGATGTGTGTGTGCGCACCTTAGATATGACTGAACTTAGGTTAGGGATTTAGGGGACAAAACTCTTTTAAGGGGGACTAATGTAAGACTCGCGTTCTTTATTTTACGGTAAGCTAACTGTCTTGCCTCTATGTTATAAAATTCGTATTTTTTGTAACTATATGAGTTAAACTCTTACTGATGCACTTCTGTGAGCGATAATTTTATTAAAGAGAATATTTTGTCGCTATTTATATTATTAATATTGTCGTCAATTATTTAGAAAATTTCTGAGTTAATGTGAACTCATACCTTCAAATTCGTTATTCGGTTTACCTAGTCGTTTCCCGAATTTAGTTAGGACGCCAGTTTTAGAACATTTCAACCTAATCCTAAACTGAGCATTAATGAATTTAGGATCAGAAATCGAATTATTGTAGCAACTGAGCATTAATGAATTTGGGATCAGGAATCGAATTATTGTAGTAATTGAGCCCAAATGAGACCTTAAAAAAAGCAGGGAGAGAACTAAAAAGGGGCCGAAACCCCTTTCATCTTCTCGCACGCGACAGAGAACAAAAAAGGGGGTTATCCTTCTAGGATTCTTGGCGACGTTAGCCCCCACGACAGCCACGAGAAAGGGAGAGGAAGAGGGAGATTGAATAAGAGAGGAAGAAGTGGGGCACCGGCGACCGAGAAGATAGCCAGTGCGGCCGGGTTTGTACGCAGACCCTCAACCCCTTGCAAGGAGAGGCCAAGCGAGGCAGATACTGAGCGAAAGAGTGAGGGAGTGAAATGGTTCGAGGCTGGTGCGACTCGTTGACGATGACTAGGAGGCGGTTGGGCATGACTCCGGCGGTGCGGCAGGACCGAGAAGGAGCTAAAAACATATCTGGATAGACAGGTTCAAAGATGATGCTTGGGCAGCGAATTAGGAGGCCTGAAATTCAGCTTCAAATGTTCCCAATTAGCCCAGGAGTTGGGTCTTTAGCTTGGATCCAGGTGGGTGTTTCTCGCCTCTTAAGTATTAGTAATTTTGCAAAGGTTTTAGCCCATTGAGTGATGATGCATGTTAGTCTAGGGTTAGTCAGATTAATTGGGTTTGTAATGACTGATTAAGGATGCTCTGTTTTAGCTGAATTCAGTTTAAACCGATGCATGTTAGCTTAGAATTAGTCAGACTAGTTGAACTGATTTTTATGCCCAAGATTGCCCTAAATAGATGCATGTTAATTGGACTGTTTACTGTGCCTAAAATGTTGCTTAAATTAGGCTAGAACAAACTCCTTAGTTGGCTAGAAAGTATGCCCATTAAATTGACAAGAATGCGTGATTCCTATGTTTAGCAAATTGGACATTATTGTAGCAAAGAATGCTTTAATTAGATGCATGTTAATTTAGTTATTTTATGCTTAAAAGTAACTTTGAAATAACCTAACAATGTTTCAAATTGATGCCCGTTAAGTTAACTAATTCATGCTTGAAAATGAATTCGAAATGACCTAAGAATGCCTAAAATCGATGCATATTAATTTGGTTAGCTCGTGTTTAAAAGTAGCTTTGAAATGACCTAGGCATGCTTTAAATCGATGAATGTTGAGTTAGTTAATTCATGCTTAAAAGTAGTCTTTGAAATGACATGAGAACGTTTTAAGCCGATGCATATTTAGTTGGTTAGTTATACTTTGAAAATGGCACGAGCATGACATGCTTATTTCCTAAATGTCGGTTATGAATTCAAGTTGGTTTCATGCCTTATTAGTTCCTTCAGTCCGTTGAGCACCCTGCTTAAGTTGGTGAAATATACATGTTTATAAATGTCGTAATTCGCCACTGGAGGGATGTTGATTGCTCGGTAAGTTATATGTCACTATTACGCCCTTCTTTATGACTTTTATGATGGCATGTTATGCTTATGAAATTGAAAACTGAGTTGGTAGTTGGATGGTTAGAGGTTGAACTAATGAGAGTTTTGAGGTTCTTTATGGTTGACGTTGTATAAGGAGGGAGCCTGGGTTGTGATTGACCACAATCGTGTGGATTGCGAGGCCATATGTGGCTTATTCTACCAAGCTGAGTTATGTAGTGTTTGAATGTGTTACGTGCAGAACCCTCCCCTTTTATGTCATCAAGTTGCATCAGATGTGTGACGGCAAGGTTTTGAAAAAGAATGTTCTTTTTGTGGTTTAAAATAATAGTAGCCATAACTACTAGTGAACGATGGCCTATTTTAATTATACGAGTACAGTTTTGGGAGTGAACCTGCTAGAACGGGGGAATCCCTAAGGAATTTTAAAAAGGAGTGAGTTGTATGTTAAATGATTTCACTATAAGAGACAGCAAACTTATTGGCCGCTATGGCTATACGCTTTAAATGGGCTAAGATAACACGCTTAAGTATGTATGTAAGATGGGAGTGGACCTGCCAGAACGGGGGAATGCCTAGCCTAGGGCGTAAGTCCTAGTAGTAGGAAATCCTAGAAGACCCTGATGAGGGTATATGTAAGGTACGATTATGCAGCCATCCCGGGAAGTAAGAGCTTATGGGTGAGGATAGTCTCACCAGGGGTTGAGAATAGATCTCGCCCCAGTAGCACATTGTGATGATCTTATACCAAGAGTATTTTCATAATAACTATGGAAAGCAGTTCGCCATTTTAAGTATTTCAGGAAAAAGAAAGATTTTAAGGGCCATTGAGAGGGCAGTATGAATAAGTTACGAAAGCTCATAAGGGTCAT